>NIVC01003303.1:0-105122 GCA_002269645.1 Macrostomum lignano
CTGGCCAGATCGGCCAAAAATCCCATTACGGGGCCGAACGCCTGCATCTTAGAAATCTCTTTAGCCGCTCAATGGTGGGTAAGATCATGTCTCTCTCTATCTCTCTCTATCTCTCTCTCTCGACTTTCCTAAGTTTGTTACTAAATTTATCGCGTTGAGGCGCTTTGTAGAAATCTATTGACCAATCACGCTTTACAGCGCTGGTTTTTACTTTTTCAAACGAAGCACACATCAGCACGATAAAGTTTGGTAATATCAATCATTGGGCGCAGCACGAGCTAATACCAGGCACTCCAGGCCATAGGATGACTAATGGTGTACGAGCTATTTTTAGTAACAGGTATGGGCTACGGGGTACGAGTTTGCTGGAGTTGGCTCTCGTTCCACTGTCCACCTAGCGTACTATTGACTCCACTGCTCTGCAAGAACGGACCGCTATGCACGCTGCGCTTTTACTTGGAAACTCCGAGTTAAAAATGAGACGGCTGAGGCACAGCGCGCTAAAAATAGAATCAGACTTGAAGGAGCGAAAGTACTGCATAAACTAGTATAGGCTGAAAATGTAACTGTCCTATTTTGGTCTCTTTATAAGCTCTACATTATGTAGCTTGAATGTTGACTTACTTGACCTAACTGCAGGGGTCCAGGCATCCTAATACAGCGGGAGGCGTCGCAGCTGGTGCTGCGGTGTCGCGCAGGGAGATCGGTGGTCCGCGCAGGTGACAGGTGTTAGCTTTATGTTGTTAGCACATCATTAAGTGTTTTCAAGTCTAGAATATACTGTAGTTTAAGCAAGTAAACTTAGTATTAAGCTAAAAAATTGCAAAAATGTTAATACAATATTAACAAACCGTATTGATAGTATTATAGCCTACCTAAACCATAAAACATAAAATAGCTACATATATAAAGTGTCTATATGGCAAAGCAAACAAGGCCAAGAATTCACGAGAATTCCTGCAGTTTTACCCTAGTGTAATATAGGGTAGCAGCCTTGAGCTTTGATAGAAATACAGAATGTGATTTTGCGACATCCTGCACCGTTAAGAACTACAAAATCTTTGAACTTGCCAAACCTAGCTATAGTATTTTAACTTTTTCTTGTTGCTTATAATGTTGTAGTTCTCAAAATCAGAACCAAAGTTGATCACTAAGTGTTAAAATAAAATATAGTATAGAAAATTATATTTTCGATATTTGAACTTCTTCATTGCGTCATTCAGAATCACGGCAGTTTGAATAGGGAATTTAATGGTGCAGTGAAATTATATACAGCCCAACATTCTATCTGGAGGCGATAGAAAGATTTAATACCCCTAGGACAGGGACGTGTACAGGCGGCTTTAAAATTTCTGCGCTCCATCATGTAAGCTGCAGCCGACGCCGCCACCAACCCCTTTACCGGGGGCTTGGAAAATCATGCTAGCACTGAAACGCGTCGTCTAAAAGAACGGAACGAATTTTTTGGGAGAGATTTGCAGCGGTAGAAAGTGAAGTAGACGGCAGAGAGGCACAGAAGCGCGAGAGGAAGGGAGCGGCATACGCACTGACCTTTGCGTCAATGGATGATTCGGCAAAACTCCTTCGGGCAAATGTGTGCCTGCACAGCCCCTCATAGCACCACTGGTGATTCGGTGTACAATGGTAAAGGTGTATAAATGGATTGATCGCAGCTGCGGCCCCTCGACTCCCCTACGCATAGATTCGGTGCCCTTAGAGCCTGCAGATCCATCTGATCCTCTGAACGCGTTCAATTGCTGACTGGATCCATCTCTGGAGCTTTCGTCTGAGTTTTTTCCGGTATAAACCACCAGCATAAAGAAAGTTAACGATACTCAATAGTTTAAGTGGAATCACCTTTTCCTTCCTTTCTAAGAAAGAATTGCAATCGTATTTTTATCGGAAAACAGCTGACGTGCCAATTAAAGTTCAGCCTCAATTAGTTTTCCCCAATTTCGTCTCGACACAAAGAGAACAAAAGAGAGCATCCGATAGGAAAGGACTATCATGAGTCGGTCAAAAGTTGAAAAGTGAGTCGATATCGTGCTGCATGCGTGAAAAAAAAAGTATTTTAAAGTTTCTTGGTTTTAAATCAGTTAATCTAGAAAAGTTTACTTAACTTTATAAGGCCTATCATTAAATTGCGTGTATTTGTACTTTTATATCCGCCACCGAGTTTCCGTCATAACTAGCGCGGAAGCTCATAATGAGATATGCAGGTGAAACCAATTGACAAAGCCAGGGCAGTGCACTATGCTGTACAGAGGAAGCCTACAGGGCAGCAAAAATCAATGCCGAACCTTCCCTACGCCTACCGCGACCCGCTCCGACTCGGCCGAAAGTGAAGGAAGTTAGGGGGGGAGTGAGGGGAAGAAGGAGAATTGGGCAGTAAGACCGAGTACACTGGCTAATGGAATGGAACAGCTCGCAGGTAAGGCAGGCGGAACCGATGTAGCAGTGGTTCGGTTGTTGGAACATTTGAATTTTTCGCCTGGCCTTCCTGCTGCACGGCTCGGTTGGCTCGCGCGGAAGGTTAGAAAGTATAGAACGAAAGAAATATGGGTTGGAATCCGATGGCTTCAGCTCCCCTAAGTCAGAGGGAAGGGTGAGGGGCCAGATGGCGTGGCTAGTTAACTGCGGACACGGTCTGGTGGCTAAAAACGAAGAACGTCCAGCGCAGGTTTTTTTAAGGCTAGCAGTTTTTTCGCAACCATTTTTTGTTTCGTCTCTTTTCTGCAGATCCTTTTCGTTTTTCTGATACTCTTTTTTAAAAATTAATTGTGCTCTACCCGACCGTAGAACTACTGAGATCACGATGAGTTCCGGAGGCGGCAGTAGGAGCTCCAGGATGGAGTCCAGCACCACAACGCTGTCTCGACAGGTGTACAGGGGACTGTCGCCCAACAGCCAGTCGAGACTGGAGGTAATTCTTGGTGGTACATTTCCTAACTGTAAAACTCGCAATACTGGTTTTAATGCGTGGGTGACGAATAAACTGACGAATAGAGTAACTAGTAGAGTGACGAATAGAGTAACTAGTAGAGTGACGAATCGAGTAACTAATAGAGTGACGAATAGAGTAACTAGTAGAGTGAAGAATAGAATAACTAGTAGAGTGACGGATAGAGTAACTAGTAGAGTGACGAATAGAGTAACTAGTAGAGTGACGAATAGAGTAACTAGTAGAGTGACGAATCGAGTAACTAGTAGAGTGACGAGTAGAGTAACTAGTAGAGTGACGAATATAGCAACTAGTAGAGTGACGAATATAGCAACTAGTAGAGTGACAAATAGAACTATTACAGTGACGAAGTCTGTGATCGTTAGGGTACCAACAAGAATAGTAGTGGAGCTAGTGGCGTGCAAAAAGAGTGACCAGTAGGTCAAAGTGTCAACACCCTTAAGACAAAAGGATTAACTTCTTATTCTGCAAAATTGAACGCCCAACACCGCCACCGCAGACGAGGATCAAGGAGCTGGAGGATTTGCTCCAATTTGAGCGCGACGCGAGGGTTCGGGTAAGAAACTTCAGAACCGTATTTGTTTTTTGAACCTGATCTGCGAGCAGCATTCAAAGCTCGTAATATGAATATTATTTTTTTCACCTTTCAGTCCGAGCGAGTGATCAACGAGTACAACTTCCAGCTGGAATCTGCTAACGAACGAATCGAAGAGGCCGACAACATCGCCTCTCAAGCTCAGGAGGCTGTGCGACGTCGCGAGCTTGATCTGCAAAAAGTTCGCAAAGAACTCGAAGCCGCAAACGCCCAGTTGGAGTCTCTCGAGGTCAGCATCAAGAAGAAGTACACCGTCAATATTGCCGAGCTCAATGACGAGGTTGACAGTCTGAGAAAATTGAAGACTCGTCTTGAGAAGGAGAAGACGGCGTTGCTGGGCGAGCTAGACAACCTGGGCGGACAGCTGGACCAGGCTATCAAGGCCAAGGTGAGACTGGATGGACAGGATCGAGGGACGAGTGGACAGGATGGAGTGACGGTTGGACAGGATGGAGTGACAAGTGGACAGGATGGAGTGACGAGTGGACAGGATGGAGTGACGAGTGGACAGGATGGAGTGACGAGTGGACAGGATGGAGTGACGAGTGGATAGGATGGAGTGACGAGTGGACAGGATGGAGTGACGGGTGGACAGGATGGAGTGACGGGAGGACAGGATGGACAAGATTGGCAGACAAATGGGCATGACAAAGACTTGAATAGACAAGATGGAATATATATGCCAAGATAAGGTTCAGATTAGATGCACGGATGGACGTTAATGCACATTGGTGAATGACTCATTCAGACAGCCTAATTACCTTCAACCCCCACCCAGAACACCGTGGAATCCAAGCTGGAAGGCTACGATGCTCAACTGTCTCGGCTTCGTGCTCAAAACGACGAGCTGGCTGGGCAGCTTCGCTCAATGCAAGAGTCCCAGAGCCGGCTGCAGGCCGAGAACAGCCAACTGCAGCGAGCTGCTCACGACGCCGAGTCGCAGGTGTCCGGACTGTCCAAGGCCAGGTCGTCGCTGCAGGCCCAGCTCGAAGAGATGAAGAAGACGCTGGATGAGGAATCTCGAGTGAGTTTACCTGGGTTCGATTTCCACACGAATTTGACCATCCCTAGGTACATCTCATCCCTATACTGCTTGACATGACTCCTATCTGGCTGCGGGTCGACTGACTTGTTTTCTATACTCTATACTTTCTACTTATTAGTAGACGAACTCCGACATTATTCACCGCAAGGTTAAGCTATTTGTCTTCGGTTAGTCTGCCGCTAAAAACGCTGCTTGCGTCAATTATTCTTTAAGCTTAAGGCATCCTGAGCGAGTAGCTTATTTATAGTGATTTTATTAAAATTCTAGAGACAAAATGAAGAACTACTTAGCTCATAGTAAGAATCTCTTCGGCTTGTTACGATTACCACTTTAGTAGTAAACGGAGCCCTACTAAAATTCGATTTCCAGTCGCGAAGCAACCTGCAAACGCAGTTTATGACGCTGCAGCAGGAGTATTACAATCTGCAGTCCAAATACGACGAAGAAAGTGAAGAGGCCGCTTCGTTGAGGGTGCAAATCAACAAACTCAACTCCGAGTTGACCACCCTACGTTCAAAGTACGAGAGGGACTTTGTTAGCCGAGTGGAAGAGTTCGAGGAAGTCAAGTGAGTTTGTTTTCAACTTGTCCAGCTTCCAGTTGTCCTAGACTAGTAGCCCTTCAACTTGACTTTGACTTGAGTGCTACGAAATTTCCCTGCACCTCGCAGACGCAAGCTGACAGTGAAAGTCACAGAGCTGGAAGACGTCGCCGAGCGCGAGCGCAGCCGGGCGAACAACATGGACAGGTCGCGTCAGCAGCTGCTAGCCGAGCTCAAGGCCTTGCAGGGAGACACGGACGCGCTACAGGTTAGCTTACGTGGATTATTGAAATCGTTGATGCTCTAAACTGTCACTAAAATTTGTCGATTCTCCAAAAAACACGCAGGCCGCCAACGCTGAGCTGGCCTCCCAGGTGAAACAGTCGGAGGCCACGGTGAGCCAGTTGACAGTGCGAATCGAGGAGCTCACCTCCGAGAGCGCTTCGCTGCAAGCCACTCTGCAGTCTCAACAAGCCGAGCTGGCCAAGCTGCGCAAATCGTTGAAATCGGCAGACGACCGCATCGCCCAGCTGGAGCGGGACAATGCCCAGCTGGCCGGCAGCCTCAAGGAGGCCAACTCGGCCAATCGCGACCTGACCAGACGCCTGGCCGACTCCGACGCGGCCAGAGCCGAGGCCGAAGCGGCACGAGACTCGTTCGCCAGCTCTCTGCGCGACGCCGAGGAGGCTGTGCGCGAGCTGACGCAGAAGCAGGCGGCCACCGCCGATGCCCTCGCCCGCCTGCGCTCGGATCTGGAAACTCGCCTGGCCGAGAAGGAGTCCGAGCTGGAGAGTCTCCGGCGGAGCAGCCAGCGCACTGTTGAGGAGCTGCAGGCGGCGTTGAACGACTCGGATGCGAAGCACAAATCGGAGGTTAACAGGCTGAAGAAGCACCTGGAATCTACCGTGCTGGACTTGGAGTCCCAGATTGACGTGGCCAATCGTGCCAACCAGGTTGGTAACTAGCAACAAAATCTTATGCGATCAAGCACCTATGATTTCTTTAACACATTGAGTTGATGGGGTTTTAGTCTTGTGGATAGAGCGTCGGACTCACGACTGAAAGATCGGAAATTCGATTTTCGACCCACTTAGAACAATTTAAGTCCTTGAGCAAGACACTTAATGCCAGCATTAGCTGAGGTAATTGAAGGTGGGTGTGGAGACCCACCAGTCCTTGGACTGAACAGCCGTATGCAGCCTTTAGATGCGCCACGCAATAGCTGCGGCTGAGCTGTCGGTTGAACATTAAAGCAGACGTAATCAATTATTATCATTATTACTTATGTGATACTTCTTGTTCTGATTTTGTTCTGATTTGTTAGTTGCGGCGAGGGGATGTTAAGTTCTACAAGAACTGTGCTGGACGCGTGGTTACCAAGAAACTACTCAGGTGCACTTTACCATTCTCAACACATAATCGCAGAACCTGGCCAAGGAGAACAAGACCCTGCTGACGCGCATTCAGGAGCTGGAGGCTCTGCTAGAGGATGAGCGACGAGCCAACGAGGTGTCCCAGGGCGCGCTCTCGGCCAGCGAGAAGCGTCGCTCGGCGCTCCAGTCGGAGCTCAATGAGCTTCGCACAATCTGCGAGACCGCCGAGCGCGGCCGGAAGAAGGCCGAATCCGAGCTGCAGGACGTCAGCGTTCGCATCAGCGAGCTGACCATGCAGCTGCAGACGTCTGGCAACGAGAGGCGCCGGCTGGAAGGCGAGCTGGCCTCGCTCAGGTCCGAGCTGGAGGACGCTCAGAGCGGCCGGGCTGCCGAACTGGACCGGGCCAACCGGCTCGCTGGAGAGGTGCAACGCCTGGCCGACGAGTTGCGGGCCGAGCAGGAGAACTACCGGGTGGCCGAGGGGCTGCGGCGCCAGCTGGAGGTGCGCGGAAAATCGTTTGCTTCGAGAAGAAACACAGCTTCTAGAAAAATAGACTGCTTTCAGAAGCAACTCCGATAAGATTGGCAAAGGATACTCTTCTGATGGAATCCTTTCTATGAATCCCCCTTAGAAGAAGCCTCACGGAGTTGCTCACGAAGGGAGCTCTCTTCATTCTTTTACTCGTAAAAAGCAATGTGTTTCTTTTGGAAGCAGTGATCTGGTTCTTTTAGAAATCAAGTATTGCTTCTTCTGGAAGGGAAGGGAAGGGGAAAGGATTTTTTTCAAAGGCGGGGTATACTATAGTAGAGTCATCAGGTTCCAATCCGATCCCGCATAAAGCATTTTCGTACGCATATCCAACTGGCATCCGTGTATTCGTTTTTAATGACATATTCTAAAACCGGAAGCAAGCCGGAAGCCAAAAATGGACGAGTGGGTAAAAGGCGGATGTTCGATTTCGTCTAACGACGTTTCTGGAATATAATTCAGAAAAACTTCAGAATCCAAGAGTCAATGCGTCATACTCACGAAAACTAGCCCCCTTCCCCTACCAAAAAGATTGAAATTCGAGAAGTGACGGTCAAACTCGAAGAGTCGGAGTCGCTAGCCTCGCGCGAGAGCAAACGCATCGCCCAGCGACTGCAGGAGCGAGTCCGGGAGCTCGAGGCTGAGCTCGAAGCTGAACAGCGACGGGCTCGCGAGTTCCAGGCGGTCGTTAAGAAAATGGAACGCCAGGTTAAGGAGGCCCTCGCCCAAGCTGAGGAGGAGCGGCTGGTTAACATCGAGTTGCACGACCTATTGGGCAAGGCGCAGCTTAAGATCAAGGCTTACAAACGGCAGGTGGAAGAGTCGGTAAGTGCGGGTTGGGCGACTGATTAGCTCCAGAAAAGGGGGGTATCTGTAGAACTAAAGAAAATAAACAGCATTCGTGCCAGAAAAGCGCCTGTACGACGTAAAAAGCAAGAATAGCGTGTCAATGTCAGGAATGTTAGCATCAGACGCGGAAGCGTCAGTAAAAACTAACATTAAGCGTCGAAATGAAACGTCAGGAAAGCGCAAAATAGTGTCAGAGGCAGGAAACTGACAATATAAGGTGTCAGGAGTTCCGTGTCAGAGGCAGGAAAGTGCCAACATAGGTGTCAGGAGTTCCGTGTCAGAGGCAGGAAAGTGCCAACATAAGGTGTCAGGAGTTCCGTGTCAGAGGCAGGAAAGTGCCAACAAAGGTGTCAGGAGTTCCGTGTCAGAGGCAGGAAAGTGCCAACATAAGGTGTCAGGAGTTCCGTGTCAGAGGCAGGAAAGCGACAACATAAGGTGTCAGGAGTTCCGTGTCAGAGGCAGGAAAGCGTCAACATAAGGTGCCAGGAGTTCCGTGTCAGAGGCAGGAAAGCGACAACATAAGGTGTCAGGAGTTCCGTGTCAGAGGCAGGAAAGCGACAACATAAGGTGTCAGGAGTTCCGTGTCAGAGGCGGGAAACTGACAACAGGAAGCGTTGCTTTCAGTTGTCAGGCAGTTCAAGCATGTTCTAGTAAAAGAATATTCAATAGCAAAACTATCCCAACTCGCTGGAATATCCACCTGGAACTCCCAGGAGGAGGCCTCGGCTGCGGCCATCAGCAAGTACCGCAAAGCGCAGCAGGTGGCCGAAGAGGCCGAGCACCGAGCCGAAGTGGCCGAGCGCACAATGTCGGTGCGCAGCGGCGGCAGCGGCGGAACCGTCATCAGGTCGATCAGCGTCACCCGCGAGATGAACAGCAGCAGCTCGTCCGGGCACAAGCTGAGCAGCCGGGCTTCCAATGCTGTTTGAGCTTGCTCGTTAAAGCTAAAAACATCACGGTTCGAACTTGGCCCAGATCTTTTGCTGTACCTTTCAAAATTTAATCAACAAATTTATTATTTACGAGGGTATTATCCTTTTAATTTCTGTCGCGTGCTTCACGATCCTCTTTTTCATTTTTCTTAACCGATTTTGGTCAAAACTAATATTATTTATTATTAGGATATTAATCCGTTTAACCGCGCTACTAACGAGTAGCGAGAGTTGAAAATTTCGTTTGAAAATTTGCAAATTTTTTCATACAAATGAACATATTTTGCAGTACTTTTCGAAGGTCGAACTGTTCTAATTTTATCTATGCTCCGAAATAGCTGTAATTCTATCATCCACCTTTAGCTAATTATTCAAAACGAAAATTTTCGCTTGTCCGTTACCTTGTAATTCTGATCCTCTTAATACCGTCGATATAGAAATTCTTTTTATTAAAACTGACAGATTAACCAACGTTTGTGCCCAATTAATTAATG
The DNA here is from genome assembly GCA_002269645.1 of Macrostomum lignano. Lineage (NCBI taxonomy): Eukaryota > Metazoa > Platyhelminthes > Macrostomidae > Macrostomum > Macrostomum lignano. Next base: position 9,319 of record NIVC01003303.1, read on the forward strand.
CTCCCGACGCGCCCGTTTAACTTTGACCGTTTATATTTGCGCTCGCAGTTCAGGATCTCTCGCTCATCTGATATTGGTCGTCTCTCAATACAACTGTTTTTATCTTTCTTCTTTTCTATTGGCTGCGAGCTCTTCGTTGCGTCTTTTTACCCTTCTCACCCTCTAGCCAATGAATGTCCACCTAGGGCCGGAGATAGATTGCTGAATTCTCATTGGCTGGAGAAGGAAGAAGTTGAAGTCATAGCACACTAGGATTTCGCAGCCAATCAAAATGAAGCGTAACGGTTCAGAGAGACCTACCTTTGAAGCCTTTGTATTGACCGCTGACCAAGGAGAGACCAAAAAAATTTTAATCAGTTTGCTGCTCTTCAAAATGCTCATCTTACAATCTGCTTTTCACTGCAAACTACGGCTACGCAAAAAGTTTAGCTTATTATATTTTTTAATTTGCTAATTGCTACAGTTTCCTACCGCTAGTCAATTTTGAACTTGCCGTAACCATAGTTACTGAAAAATATTCACTCATCTCAGACACTATAGTCAATTGCTTTTGTATTACACCCTTAGACAGTATTGTACTGGTGTATCAATTATAGTAATATACGGGCTTATAACTAACTTATAGTTATCTAATGTAGCATCAAACAGATAATTTAATAAAAAACAAAATTTACAGCTTCATCGATTGCCCCTTAGACCCACCCATTCAATTAGATTTTTTTACTTTTTTAATCCACCTAATCTACATGTAATACCTGCCTTTTAGAAATAAACCAAATTCATGCTTAAACGATAATAAAATTACTATCTAGTCTTGTCTTTTCACCGAATTAATCACTTTATCACGTAGTTTGATTTCTTGTGCCATTACATACATAATAGTTATTGTTTTAGATAGCTTTATTCGGTAAGAAGTACGCGTAAGTGAAAAGAGTTGCAGGTGTATGAAGAAGAGGATGAGATTATAGAATAGGAGGATGAGATTATAGGATAATATAATGAGATTATAGAATAAGAGGATGAGATTATAGGATAATAGAATGAGATTATAGAATAGGAGGATGAGATTATAGGATAAGAGGATGAGATTATAGGATAAGAGGATGAGATTATAGGATAAGAGGATGAGATTATAGGATAAGAGGATGAGATTATAGAATAAGAGGATGAGATTATAGGATAAGAGGATGAGATTATAGGATAAGAGGATGAGATTATAGAATAAGAGGATGAGATTATAGGATAATATAATGAGATTATAGAATAAGAGGATGAGATTATAGGATAATATAATGAGATTATAGAATAGGAGGATGAGATTATAGGATAAGAGGATGAGAATATAGAATAAGAGGATGAGATTATAGGATAATAGAATGAGATTATAGAATAGGAGGATGAGATTATAGGATAAGAGGATGAGATTATAGAATAAGAGGATGAGATTATAGGATAATATAATGAGATTATAGAATAAGAGGATGAGATTATAGGATAATATAATGAGATTATAGAATAGGAGGATGAGATTATAGGATAAGAGGATGAGAATATAGAATAAGAGGATGAGATTATAGGATAATAGAATGAGATTATAGAATAGGAGGATGAGATTATAGGATAAGAGGATGAGATTATAGGATAATAGAATGAGATTATAGAATAGGAGGATGAGATTATAGGATAATAGAATGAGATTATAGAATAGGAGGATGAGATTATAGGATAAGAGGATGAGATTATAGGATAGAAGGAGGAGAGTATTGAATAAGAGGATGATATTAACTGTGACTAGCCATCTGCAGGTAAAACAAAACAAATAAGATTAACTAAAAGAATCATCAAAAGTTGCACTTTTGGTTGAGAAGCTTATTAAAACAAAATCAAGGTGTTTTTATTAAATTTGACAAAGTTAGTAGTGCACTAAAGCGAAAAAAACTTATTCAAACGTTCAGACAACGATACTATACTACTGTATGATACTTTGAAATTGATAAATAGTTTCATAATTCTTAGTATATGGACATAAAAATCAAGGGAATACTCGTAGTTAAGAAATTCTTAGTTAAAAATTCTTCTTAAAATTTGCGATGGTAATGAATGTTCTGACAGGATCTCACAGTAGACTTTTTAAAGCAGCGTTTTTTAAAATGCTTTGTATTAAAGCAAATACTAAAAGTGACTCTTAATCACTGGTTTAATTTAGCAGGATTTGTACTAAAGCTACGGCTTTAATTTTTGTAGTACAGTAACCGGCAATCTACTGTAACACACTCTGTAACTATCCACTGTAACACATTCTGTAACTATCCACTGTAACACACTCTGTAACTATCCACTGTAACACATTCTGTAACTATCCACTGTAACACACTCTGTAACTATCCACTGTAACACATTCTGTAACTATCCACTGTAACACACTCTGTAACTATCCACTGTAACACATTCTGTAACTATCTACTGTAACACACTCTGTAACTATCCACTGTAACACATTCTGTAACTATCCACTGTAACACATTCTGTAACTATCCACTGTAACACATTCTGTAACTATCCACTGTAACACACTCTGTAACTATCAACTGTAACACATTCTGTAACTATCCACTGTAACACATTCTGTAACTATCCACTGTAACATACTCTGTAACTATCCACTGTAACACATTCTGTAACTATCCACTGTAACACATTCTGTAACTATCCACTGTAACACATTCTGTAACTATCCACTGTAACACATTCTGTAACTATCCACTGTAACATACTCTGTAACTATCCACTGTAACACATTCTGTAACTATCCACTGTAACACATTCTGTAACTATCCACTGTAACACATTCTGTAACTATCCACTGTAACATACTCTGTAACTATCCACTGTAACACATTCTGTAACTATCCACTGTAACACATTCTGTAACTATCCACTGTAACACATTCTGTAACTATCCACTGTAACATACTCTGTAACTATCCACTGTAACACATTCTGTAACTATCCACTGTAACACATTCTGTAACTATCAACTGTAACACATTCTGTAACCATCCACTGTAACACACTCTGTAACTATCCACTGTAACACATTCTGTAACTATCCACTGTAACACATTCTGTAACTATCCACTGTAACACATTCTGTAACTATCCACTGTAACATACTCTGTAACTATCCACTGTAACACATTCTGTAACTATCCACTGTAACACATTCTGTAACTAATCCACTGTAACACATTCTGTAACTATCCACTGTAACACATTCTGTAACTTTCACTGTAACATACTCTGTAACTATCCACTGTAACACATTCTGTAACTATCCACTGTAACATACTCTGTAACTATTCACTGTAACACATTCTGTAACTATCCACTGTAACACATTCTGTAACTATCCACTGTAACACATTCTGTAACTATCCACTGTAACATACTCTGTAACTATCCACTGTAACACATTCTGTAACTATCCACTGTAACACATTCTGTAACTATCCACTGTAACACATTCTGTAACTATCCACTGTAACACATTCTGTAACTATCCACTGTAACACATTCTGTAACTATCCACTGTAACACATTCTGTAACTATCCACTGTAACACATTCTGTAACTTTCACTGTAACACATTCTGTAACTATCCATTGTAACACATTCTGTAACTAATCCACTGTAACACATTCTGTAACTGTCCACTGTAACACATTCTGTAACTTTCCACTGTAACACACTCTGTAACTATCCACTGTAACACATTCTGTAACTATCCACTGTAACACACTCTGTAACTATCCACTGTAACACACTCTGTAACTATCCACTGTAACACACTCTGTAAATATCGACTGTAACACACTCTGTAACTATCCACTGTAACACACTCTGTAACTATCCACTGTAACACACTCTGTAACTATCCACTGTAACACACTCTGTAAATATCGACTGTAACACACTCTGTAACTATCCACTGTAACACACTCTGTAAATATCGACTGTATCACATTCTGTATTTTTGCACTGTAACACATTTTGTAACTATTAATCATTTACACAGCATTTTTAGTCGAAATATTTACTGCATGGCTTTAAAACTGCATAGCTTTAATATGATCATTATTCGTATTAGAATGCTAGGAACATTCACTTTCAATGCAATACCTGAAAGTCACAAGCTTTACTCACAGTCACTATCATCTTCTTCAGTAAGATCCAACGACATTAATGGTTTCTTGTTGGCGCTGGCGGTGGAATTTTTCCTCGAAGTCGGTAGCAAGTTTCGACGCTTCGGTCGCTGTTTGGTGATCGAGATTGTGGACTTAGTCGTCATATCGGATTTGTCCACTTGAACTATTGGCGTTGGCGTTGCCAGGCGCCAAGTCTGCGTAATCGCTAACGGAGGTACAGGCAAATCCTGAGTGGTGGCTACCGGAGCTTGAGGCTGATTGAAAAGCGAAAGACTCAGTGGGACCTCATGGCTCTCCGAGTCAACTACGTAGCAATTGTTGTTGTTAGCCAGAAGGCCAACAAGTCTTTCAAACAGGCCCTCGCGATAGTAGCTACGAAAAGCTTCAACGACCAGTTTAGGATCTGCTCCGGTCTCTAGTTGAGCAATCAGGCTGTACAGTTTGCCAACGCCCGACTGCAGGACCTCCTGGATGCTGTCCAGTGCACCACTGATGCTGCTAACGTTGACGGATTCGATGTTGGACAGGATTGAAGCTACGGACAGCGAGGTGGAAAAGGTCTGCAATGGCATTGCAATCACGCACAGTATAGCGCACAGTCACGCACAGGGTGGCACTGAGGTGGCAGTGGTTTCAGGGGGTGGCACTGAGGTGGTAGGGGGTTCAGGAGGTGACACTGAGGTGGTAGGGTTTCAGGAGCTGGCACTAAGATGGTAGGGTTTCAGGAGCTGGCACTAAGGTGGTAGGGGTTTCAGGGGGTGGCACTAAGGTGGTAGGGGTTTCAGGGGGTGGCACTAAGGTGGTAGGGGTTTCAGGGGGTGGCACTAAGGTGGTAGGGGTTTCAGGGGGTGGCAATAAGGTGGTAGGGGTTTCAGGGGGTGGCACTAAGGTGATAGGGGTTTCAGGAGGTGGCACTGAGGTGGTAGGGGTTTCAGGAGGTGGCAATAAGGTGGTAGGGGTTTCAGGGGGTGGCACTAAGGTGGTAGGGGTTTCAGGGGGTGGCAATAAGGTGATAGGGGTTTCAGGTGGTGGCACTAAGGTGGTAGGGGTTTCAGGAGATGGCACTAAGGTGGTAGGGGTTTCAGGGGGTGGCACTGAGGTGGTAGGGGTTTCAGGAAATGGCACTAAGGTGCCAGGTGGTAGGGGTTTCAGGGGTGGCACTAAGGTGGTAGGGGTTTCAGGGGTGGCACTAAGGTGGTAGGGGTTTCAGGGGTGGCACCGATATGAAGTCGGTAGCAAGTTTCGACGCTTCGGTCGCTGTTTGGTGATCGAGATTGTGGACTTAGTCGTCATATCGGATTTGTCCACTTGAACTATTGGCGTTGGCGTTGCCAGGCGCCAAGTCTGCGTAATCGCTAACGGAGGTACAGGCAAATCCTGAGTGGTGGCTACCGGAGCTTGAGGCTGATTGAAAAGCGAAAGACTCAGTGGGACCTCATGGCTCTCCGAGTCAACTACGTAGCAATTGTTGTTGTTAGCCAGAAGGCCAACAAGTCTTTCAAACAGGCCCTCGCGATAGTAGCTACGAAAAGCTTCAACGACCAGTTTAGGATCTGCTCCGGTCTCTAGTTGAGCAATCAGGCTGTACAGTTTGCCAACGCCCGACTGCAGGACCTCCTGGATGCTGTCCAGTGCACCACTGATGCTGCTAACGTTGACGGATTCGATGTTGGACAGGATTGAAGCTACGGACAGCGAGGTGGAAAAGGTCTGCAATGGCATTGCAATCACGCACAGTATAGCGCACAGTCACGCACAGGGTGGCACTGAGGTGGCAGTGGTTTCAGGGGGTGGCACTGAGGTGGTAGGGGGTTCAGGAGGTGACACTGAGGTGGTAGGGTTTCAGGAGCTGGCACTAAGATGGTAGGGTTTCAGGAGCTGGCACTAAGGTGGTAGGGGTTTCAGGAGATGGCACTAAGGTGGTAGGGGTTTCAGGAGATGGCACTAAGGTGGTAGGGGTTTCAGGAGATGGCACTAAGGTGGTAGGGGTTTCAGGAGATGGCACTAAGGTGGTAGGGGTTTCAGGAGATGGCACTAAGGTGGTAGGGGTTTCAGGAGATGGCACTAAGGTGGTAGGGGTTTCAGGAGGTGGCAATAAGGTGGTAGGGGGTTCAGGAGGTGACACTGAGGTGGTAGGGTTTCAGGAGCTGGCACTAAGATGGTAGGGTTTCAGGAGCTGGCACTAAGGTGGTAGGGGTTTCAGGAGATGGCACTAAGGTGGTAGGGGTTTCAGGGGGTGGCACTGAGGTGGTAGGGGTTTCAGGAAATGGCACTAAGGTGCCAGGTGGTAGGGGTTTCAGGGGTGGCACTAAGGTGGTAGGGGTTTCAGGGGTGGCACTAAGGTGGTAGGGGTTTCAGGGGTGGCACTGAGGTGGCAGTGGTTTCAGGGGGTGGCACTAAGGTGTTTAGGGGTTTCAGGGGGTGGCACTAAGGTGGTAGGGGTTTCAGGGGGTGGCAATAAGGTGATAGGGGTTTCAAGGGGTGGCACTAAGGTGGTAGGGGTTTCAGGGGGTGGCACTGAGGTGGCAGTGGTTTCAGGGGGTGGCACTAAGGTGTTAGGGGTTTCAGGGGGTGGCACTAAGGTGGCACTAAGGTGTTAGGGGTTTCAGAGGGTGGCACTAAGGTGGTAGGGTTTCAGGAGGTGGCAATAAGGTGGTAGGGGTTTCAGGGTGGCACTAAGGTGATAGGGGTTTCAGGGGGTGGCACTAAGGTGGTAGGGGTTTCAGGGGGTGGCACTAAAATGTTAGGGGTTTCAGGGGGTGGCACTAAGGTGGTAGGGGTTTCAGGAGGTGGCAATAAAATGTTAGGGGTTTCAGGGGGTGGCACTAAGGTGTTAGGGGTTTCAGGGGGTGGCAATAAAATGTTAGGGGTTTCAGGGGGTGGCACCAAGGTGATAGGGGTTTCAGGAGGTGGCAATAAAATGTTAGGGGTTTCAGGGGGTGGCACTAAGGTGTTAGGGGTTTCAGGGGTGGCAATAAAATGTTAGGGGTTTCAGGGGGTGGCACTAAGGTGATAGGGGTTTCAGGGGGTGGCACTAAGGTGATAGGGGTTTCAGGAGGTGGCACTAAGGTGGTAAGGGTTTCAGGGGGTGGCAATAAGGTGGTAGGGGTTTCAGGGGGTGGCACTAAAATGTTAGGGGTTTCAGGGGGTGGCACTAAGGTGGTAGGGGTTTCAGGGGGTGGCACTAAGGTGGTAGGGGTTTCAGGGGGTGGCAATAAGGTGGTAGGGGTTTCAGGGGGTGGCACTAAGGTGGTAGGGGTTTCAGGGGGTGGCAATAAGGTGGTAGGGGTTTCAGGGGTGGCACTAAGGTGGTAAGGGTTTCAGGGGGTGGCACTAAGGTGGTAAGGGTTTCAGGGGGTGGCACTAAGGTGGTAAGGGTTTCAGGGGGTGGCACTAAGGTGATAGGGGTTTCAGGGGTGGCACTAAGGTGGTAGGGGTTTCAGGGGGTGGCACTAAGGTGGTAGGGGTTTCAGGGGGTGGCACTAAGGTGGTAGGGGTTTCAGGGGGTGGCACTAAGGTGTTAGGGGTTTCAGGGGGTGGCACTAAGGTGTTAGGGGTTTCAGAGGGTGGCACTAAGGTGGTAGGGGTTTCAAGAGGTGGCAATAAGGTGGTAGGGGTTTCAGGGGGTGGCACTAAGGTGGTAGGGGTTTCAGGGGGTGGCAATAAGGTGATAGGGGTTTCAGGGGGTGGCACTAAGGTGGTAGGGGTTTCAGGAGGTGGCAATAAGGTGGTAGGGGTTTCAGGGGGTGGCACTAAGGTGGTAGGGGTTTCAGGGGGTGGCAATAAGGTGATAGGGTTTCAGGAGCTGGCACTAAGGTGGTAGGGGTTTCAGGAGATGGCACTAAGGTGGTAGGGGTTTCAGGGGGTGGCACTGAGGTGGTAGGGGTTTCAGGAAATGGCACTAAGGTGCCAGGTGGTAGGGGTTTCAGGGGTGGCACTAAGGTGGTAGGGGTTTCAGGGGTGGCACTAAGGTGGTAGGGGTTTCAGGGGTGGCACTGAGGTGGCAGTGGTTTCAGGGGGTGGCACTAAGGTGTTTAGGGGTTTCAGGGGGTGGCACTAAGGTGGTAGGGGTTTCAGGTGGTGGCACTAAGGTGGTAGGGGTTTCAGGGGGTGGCACTAAGGTGGTAGGGGTTTCAGGGGGTGGCAATAAGGTGGTAGGGGTTTCAGGGGGTGGCACTAAGGTGGTAGGGGTTTCAGGGGGTGGCACTAAGGTGGTAGGGGTTTCAGGGGGTGGCAATAAGGTGGTAGGGGTTTCAGGGGGTGGCACTAAGGTGGTAGGGGTTTCAGGGGGTGGCAATAAGGTGGTAAGGGTTTCAGGGGGTGGCAATAAGGTGATAGGGGTTTCAGGAGGTGGCACTGAGGTGGCAGGGTGTTTTCGAGGGGAAGCATTGCACTGGAAAGGATTTATAAGGGTGGCACTGACCACTGACTTAGGAGGGTTTGGGGCACTAGCATAAATCACTACTAAAACAAACAACTACTAAAAACGAATATACGTTGTTTATACAACCTATCTGGATAAATCTGCAATCAGTAAATACTGTGCCACGCCAACCCCAAGCCACGCATGATTTATGACATTTAAAAAAAAACGAATTAAACGTCAAGGCAACCCAAATGGCCATGCAAGTTTACATTTTAGAGCCTCACTAAATCATCTGCCGTATTTTTGTTACAACGACTTATGGATCTCGGGCACAAATCAGCTAATTTGCTAATTTATCTGATTCTAATGGTCACATTCATTTGTCTTCCTGTGTTAGTTTAAAAAACTTGAAAAAGAAAGTATGAAATAAGCGACTGTACCTGGCAGGGTCTAGCGATGGGCGGAGTAGAGGTAGAGCTGCACAGAACCGAAGTAGCATTGCAGGCGCAGCATGTCCAGTTAACGTTTCGCAAAACTGTTTGAACCAATTGCGCCGTGTTACAGTTGCTGCATTGCACTATGCTGTACACGGGAATCAATATCGATTCTGCAGACGAGTGGCCTTCGTTATTCATAGGCTTATCAAATATCAATGCCTCTTAATTAATTAGTTATCAGTAATTAAGATAATATCCAATTTTAATTGCAGGTACAGATTACCCTATAATCTTAACTTATGAGTCCTTTTGTAACTCTATTTGGGCCTCGGCATGCTAGATGTGCATAGTAAGTCCGGACCAAGAGAAGGAAAGGAACTAAAAAGGAAGGAAAACCCCAGGATTGGATTTTGGGTTGGGGGTTGGGGGTTGTGGCGGTGTGCGCTTCGTAGAGGGACATATTGGGGTGGTTGTTTTATTTTTAACCTATAGGAAAATGTGGGGTAGGGTTTAAGACTGTAAGGCCTAGGGTTTTAGGGCGGCTAGGACAGAGGGGCGGGCCTGTCTGGCTGGCCGCAAGGGCAAGAGGGATTTTCCTAACCCTCCTCGTTTTATTGCCCCTCAGATCGGAGTGTACACTAGCGATGACTCATCCAAATACTTCCTCCAATCAAGTGTCTAGCTTTAAATTCCGATTAAAGTCAAGCCAATTAAAAACTAACGATTTCGATCCACTGAGCAGTAGAAACCGAACAACTTTTAATTGACCGTTTAACGGCAATAGCATTCATTCTTCCAACTCCTCAATTCCTAATTTACTAATCAGATCGTTTCAAATTTTGAGTTAACGGTATCCGTTCAGCTTTACTATATATTGCGGACGGACGGGCTCAGTAGCGGTATGGACAACTTAATGACTATTATTACGAGTTTGTCCTTGCTCTCTGTAGAAGCACGTCTGTTGATTTAAAATTAGCTGGATAACTATAATGCACTAATAAATTAGGCAGGTAACTCGTATAGAAGTATGTATCAGTTCAAGACAATCCTTCACAAAAGTACAGAATGTACTTTTTACTTTTTTGCTCGCTATAGGATCTAGAGTCCTGACCGGTTTTCAGATGACCCGAGATATCAGATCCTTCCCAATAGACGCGTCTGTGCGCATTACCCACTTTTCATTCCTAATGAAATGAAAGTCACGCCACCTATAGAAGTAACAATAAGTGAGCTTGATAGCAAAATAATTGGACCACTTGTTCATGCACATTTAACATATTGTGCACCCCATATGAGCAGTGTTAGTGAATGCTTAACATTCGTTCCAATTCGTGTGGATCGCTATATATATGAGGCATGAGTATGACAAGACTGCCCCATCGATCAGGTTTCAGGTCAGGTGACAGCTTCCTAAGCTACGGATTTAGATTACTTGATTGGTAAGCTCAGCTGATGGACTACATAAAAATGGCAGTTCAAATGCCGTTTAGCAAAGTGTATCTATAAAAACTGCATGGGGCAGAGAAAAAGCAAGAGAAGAAGAACAGCAATTGTACGCAGAGCGCAAAAAACGCATTGTACAGTAGCGCTACGCAGGCAAGGCCGGCCTTATAAAAGCTCTGCAGTTTCAGAACACAGACAGCTTCGTAGATGGAGTTACAAACAATAGACCCCTAGCTGTGCAGCTCATTATAGCGTGTGACTGAGAACCGCCATTGCTTAAATTTTCGCCCTAGATCTATTTAGATCAGAGTAAATCATGCCAGAAGAAACTTCACTGGAACGGGAAGAAGTGACACCGTTAAGTGAACAAGACAGCGAGATTAATTCTGCGAATGAATGCGGCGTCGCCTACAAAGCCCCTGACGGCGGCTGGGGCTGGGTTGTAGTGTTCAGCAGCTTCTTCATCCACGTACTCATGGACGGCTTTACTTTCTCTTACGGCGTCATCGCGGCCGAGCTAGCCCTGGACGAGGCGATGGGCGTCTCCAGACAGTTAAATGGTTGGACATCCTCGGTGCTGACGGGCATCAAGCTCGGCGGGTCGCCTCTAGTCAGTTTAGTTAGTAGACGGTTCGGCGATCGGCCAGTGACAATGGTCGGAGCCTGCGTTGCTGCTTCAGGCCTGGCGCTGTCTTATTTTGCTGTCAAACCGTGGGTTCTTCTCATCAGCATCGGAGTGATCACGGGCAAGTTGGCTGTGAGAAATTTAACGGGCCTGGTAGTAACTAAGGATTCACTTAAATTCGTCTTCGGTAGTAACTTAGCACGTAGCAAGGCTTACAAAGGCCCAAAACCTGCTAGCACGAAGCTAGGAGTCAAAGAGACTTTTTTACGAGGTCCTTGTAGGTCAGGCCACATGCGGCCCGCCAAGCCCTACCCGGCCCTCGGGCCTTTTGAAACTTCAGAATAGCAATCCGGCCCCGCTCAAGGTATTTTTTCATTTTCCTCTCTCATCTTCCCTCTCTCCCTCTCGCCTCTTCTTTCTCTTCTCTCTCCTCTCCACTCCCTCTCTCCTCTCCTCTCTTCCCTCTCTCCCCTCTCCTCGATCCTCTCTAGCCTTTCAAACCCTCTCTCCCCTCTCCTCGATCCTCTCTCCCCTTTCAACCCCTCTCTCCCCTCTCCTCGATCCTCTCTCCCCTTTCAACCCCTCTCTCCCCTCTCCTCGATCCTCTCTAGCCTTTCAACCCCTCTCTCCCCTCTCCTCGATCCTCTCTAGCCTTTCAACCCCTCTCTCCCCTCTCCTCGATCCTCTCTCCCCTTTCAATCCCTCTCTCCTCTTCCCTCCCTCTCTCCTCTCTCATCTCGCTTCTCTCTTCCTCTCTAATCTCCCCTCTTCTCTCTTTGGCTTGCAGTCTTTCGCTAGATTCTATACCTGGCCCTTAGGTTAAATGCAGAAACCTTTTAGAAAAATGCCGTCTGTAGGACGCGTGAATTAAGTAGCAGTACGTACGTACATGTACATGCATGCGCACATAAAGAATAAAACTGCTAACAAATGAATATTAAGAGTAACTACGAGCCCTTTTAACATTCATTTATTCAATAACAGATTTTCTTATAACATACATGAACAGGCATCGGCACTAGCCTGATGTACTTACCATCAATGGTCATTGTTGGCTTATACTTTGACAAGCGTCGCTCTACAGCAATGGGTATCGCGTTTGGTGGCTCTGGACTTGGTAAGCTAAAGAAGCTATGCATGCACACCAGGGTGTGGGATCAGACAGTCCACTGTACGAAGATGGTTTTAGAGTAGCTGGTAGTAAACTACTGATGTGTAGTCAGATATTCTGCTGGTTAGTCAACAATGTGATAAGCGACACTTGTCCCTTGAGCGTGCAACTCAAGCAGAGGTAAAGGGCCCGAGAGTGCATAGTGTTTTCAGAGGATCGGAGAGAGTTAAGGGATGGAGGGATCTAGTGGAGAATTCGGGTTGCTCAAACTGACTCGCAACACATATTTAAGGTATGTTTGCACTCGGCCCTCTCATGGAGTACCTAATGGACGTATACTCATGGCGCGGAGCACTGCTTGTCCTAGCTGGCATCATGCTCAATGGTGTCGTGTTCGCTAGTCTGATGAGACCGCTGCCAAAAAGACCAAGAGCAGCAACAGAAGCAGCATCGTCAGCATCAGCAGAAAATAAATCCTCTTCAGACCATCTATCGAGGCTGAAGACGCTGCTAAGCGACAGGAATTTCCAACTGTTCCTACTGTCCCAACTGGTGTTCGATTTCGGCTTCGATACGCCATTTCTGTACGCCCCGGACAGGGCTAGGAAAGCCGGACACTCGGGCCTGTTGGCGGCTCTGCTCATCTCAATCATGGGCGCGTCCAATGTAGCTGGTAGATTTGGCTTTGGATTTGTGCTAGACCGACTGGCCAGGTGCAAGTGCGCCGTTGACAAGACCGCGATGCAGGGCGTCACGATGCTTGGCGCTGGGCTAGCTGCACTGGGAGCCGTGCTGTCCGAGTCCTACGTAGTTATGGTGGCACACGGCGTGGCCTATGGGCTGTTTATTGGTGAGTTTGCAATTCTCATCGAGCTTAGGGTCTGAGGGCTTGGCTCTGCTCGTGCAGTTAACGGCTTTGAAGGCCACCCCCCCCCCCCCCAAAGGCACAGTGAAGTGTACATGCCTAACGATAAATAAAGTCGGGGCCGCTGTACACTCTTGTGCGAGTGTGTGCCTGCTTAATTACTCGTATGTACCTGCTCATGGGAGTCGGCGGAATGGGCAGTAATGCCTCTTGCAGGTGGTGTACGTGACAATGTCGCTTGAATTGCGCCAGGGCGCAGACAGCCCCCTGCCTCTAATAATGAAAAATAATAAATTCGTCTTCCTTGTTAGCTAGTCAGTTAGCGGTCAGCTTTGAGCACTGTCAATACAGTAGTAATGGGTTTTACTTTAGATTGAGGGTCAGAGGGGCAACCCCAAGCTATTCTGGCTTGAGCCAATAAAAAATTAACATTAACAACAGTTCTCCCGTCGTTTGACTCTTCAGTCAGTGGGATCTGAAAGTGATGCCACCAAGGACTTCTAGACTAACTAGTCTAGTCTAGTAGTCTACTAGTCTAGAAGTCCTTGGATGCCACTAGAACCAATTGATGTGTACCTGTGTAATAATGCATACATTGTGTACATATGCTGCTCATCTCTCTACTTAACCTTACGTGCACAGGTGGATTCATTTCTGTTACACCTGCCGTTTGCGCTCACCTGCTGGGACCGGAGAATCTGAGCTACTCATACGGCGTTACTCTGCTCTGTCAGTCTGTCGGCGTTGTGCTGGGACCTCCATTAACAGGTGCAACTACATTTAATTGTCTGACCTACAGGCAATTTAGATTAGGGTACCAATATCGGTTCACAGAATTTATGCAAACTTGTGTGGGAAGGTGTGTTGCACAGAAACTCATCTATGAGCGCGTCTGCTGTGTGGAAATAAAAATATGGATGAGACTAAAAACTTGTGTTCTGTAATATTTTGAGTAGGCCAGGCCAGTGTCGCTACCTTAGGTACCTGGCAAGCGAAGCGAACAATAAGATACCCACCGCTAACACCTGTATCAACAGGAGCCATTTTTGATGCCACCCGTTCGTTCGACGCCTCCTACCTGACGGCCGCCGCCTTCATGCTAATCGGCAGTTTCATTGCCATGCCGTTGCCATGGCTGGTCAAACAGCAACGCGCCACCGCGGAAGCAGCAACAGCAGCTAAAGCCACAGCCGCCGCCGCCGCAGCAGCCGTTGATGGAGGCGTCCCTCTGATCGACTCAACCTTAGTTGAGCTGAATACTAGCGCCTGACCGAACCCAGAAAATGTTGACTCAGGATATTTCTGCCCTAGTAAATCTCGCCATTTATTTTATAAGACCTATTGATCAAATATTTATAAATGCCTCAACTAGATAGCTGAGCGAAAGCAAAGTTTGTCGAGCGCTCTTCTATATGTATATGAACTTCTAAACATAGAAATACAATGTTTATAAGATGAGGGGTGCAATTTGCTCACTTAGATTTAGAGGCATCGACAGTTAAACCGTTAAAAGCATGCTGAAAACTTTTTTCTACATGCACTTATTAGAATAGATAGGCTCACGTTTTCGTTCAGGCTGTCTGTCTGTCTGCCTGTCTGTCTGCCTGTCTATCTGTCTGTCTGTCTGTCTGCCTGTCTGTCTGTTCTGTCTGTATGTTTGCCTGTCTGTCTGTATGTTTGCCTGTCCGTCTGTCTTTCTGCGGTCTGTCTGTCTGTCTGTCTGTCTGTCTGTCTGTCTGTCTGTCTGTCTGTATGTTTGCCTGTCCGTCTGTCTTTCTGCGGTCTGTCTGTCTGTCTGTCTGTCTGTCTGTCTGTCTGTCTGTATGTTTGCCTGTCCGTCTGTCTTTCTGCGGTCTGTCTGTCTGTCTGTCTGTCTGTCTGTCTGTATGTTTGCCTGTCCGTCTGTCTTTCTGCGGTCTGTCTGTCTGTCTGTCTGTCTGTCTGTCTGTCTGTCTGTCTGTCTGTATGTTTGCCTGTCCGTCTGTCTTTCTGCGGTCTGTCTGTCTGTCTGTCTGTCTGTCTGTCTGTCTGTATGTTTGCCTGTCCGTCTGTCTTTCTGCGGTCTGTCTATCTGTCTGTCTGTCTGTCTGTCTGTCTGTATGTTTGCCTGTCCGTCTGTCTTTCTGCGGTCTGTCTGTCTGTCTGTCTGTCTGTCTGTCTGTCTGTCTGTCTGTCTGTCTGTATGTTTGCCTGTCCGTCTGTCTTTCTGCGGTCTGTCTGTCTGTCTGTCTGTCTGTCTGTCTGTCTGTCTGTCTGTATGTTTGCCTGTCCGTCTGTCTTTCTGCGGTCTGTCTGTCTATCTGTCTGTCTGTCTGTCTGTCTGTCTGTCTGTCTGTCTATCTGTCTGTCTGTCTGTCTGTCTGTCTGTCTGTCGGTCTGTCTATCTGTCTGTCTGTCTGTCTGTCTGTCTGTCTGTCTGTCTGTCTGTCGGTCTGTCTATCTGTCTGTCTGTCCGTCTGTCTGTCTGCTAATTTCTCTAAGTTATCAATAAAAACAAACCAATTCGTCATTATCAAACTGTCGTTTTCGTTACATCAGCATAAAAAAGACACAGAATTGCACTACTTACAGTGTCAAAAGTCTATCTATTTCTTGAAAGAATAAAACGAATTAATAACCGCAGTCGGTGCACAAATATTGCGACTTCAGTCAAACAGTCCTACTTGTAAGTAGTAAAGTAAGAGCATGTTTTCGGTAGACAATAAGAGTAAGAAAAATATTATAAGAAAAAGCTGAACTGCGTTGAACTTTGCGTCGATGTATTTTACAACTTTAGCTTAAAGCTTTCACAGTGCTAGTAAAAATTATATCCTATAAAGAGGAATAATAAAAACAACTACACTGACTATAATAAATATGAACACAATATCTATAGATAAGGAAAAAGCAAGACTTCAAGTTGACGATTTAAACAAATGACAAGCTGTACACACAGATTCACAGATTCTTTTAAGCTCTTACGGGTGTACCATCAGAATTGAAAGTTGATGGAGCCGGTTTATATCGAGCCTCTCTAATCCTCTCGAGCCGCCCAGCTCTCAGCCAGATTGATCCGGTGCACCACAATGCGCCGCCGAACAGCGTCAACCACGTCGCCAGAGTAGCCGAAGACCTCCTCAGACGCTTCGCCAGCTTCATCTCCAAGCAGCTGGCGATCCTCATCAAAGATGTCCAACTCGTCTCCGTCCAAGCCGTCTGGAAACAGGGTTGCTATGGCAACGGCGCACAGAACCAGACTGGCGCAGCCCAGAGCCATGGTGGACAGGCCGTTGAAACACGGTCGATAGCAGAGCCGGACGCACCAGGACAGCGCCACTACACCTAGACAGGCCAACGGAAACAGCCAGGACCCAAAGTCAGACTCTTCTGTATTACTATCAGTAGCAATGGTAGCATTGCCATTAGTTGAATCTTCATTAAAATTAGACTGAGATTGCAATGCTGCGGGAGTTATCAGACAGTGAATTGTGGCGCCGTTAGTGATTGAGTAGCTGCTCAGCGTGCGCCCGGCGTCAGGCAGGAGTTCGCGGCCTTGACAGATTAAACGGACTCGACGGTTGAGAGATAATTCCGAGGAGAATTGCCGCCTGGAAAAATATTAGAAATAGTGAATCTTCGTAATTGCTAATTAATTACATGCCTGAGGAGACGGGATTTCCCGGTGTGCATGGTTAAGAAAACGGGATTCCCCAGTGTACATGTTTAAGGAGATGGGATTCCCCTATGCACATGCTTAAGGAGATGGGATTCCCCGGTGTACATGCTTAAGGAGACGGGATTCCCGAGTGTACATGCTTAAGGAGACGGGATTCCCCGGTGTACATTGTTAAGAAAACGGAATTCCCCAGTGTACATGCTTAAGAAGATGGGATTCCCCCGTGTACATGCTTAAGAAAACGGGATTCCCCGGTGTACATTGTTAATAAAACGGGATTCCCGTGTAAATACTTAAGAAGATGGGATTCCCCTATGTACATGCTTAAGACGACGGCATTCCCTAGTATCGATAACCCTAAAAATCGGAAAGAATCGTAATGTACAATTCACGGGAAGGCCCACTCACTCCACCGGGCAAGTCTCAAGGCATTATGATTAGTAGGATTGAAAAGGGGCAGTCTGACTGTACAGTCGAACTTAAAGAGGATTCCCTAGAGAGTAAACCTAATTTAAAACTGTACATTTAGCCAGTGAAAAATGATAAGAGTCTGTCTCACCTGAGAAAACTATCGATAGACTCGCGAGCGCAAGCCTCAACAATTTCTTGTCTATCGTCGAAATACTTCAATCTTAGCTGCAGAGTAGCTGTTTCAGACGGTAGCTCAGGAGAAACTGCAGCGTCCATATCGTTGCCACTGGTTACCTCGCTAACATCAACAGTCACCAAGGCCTCCGTAGTCGTTGCCGTAGACGATAATAATGAAGACTCATTCGATTGCGAAGGGGACGCTGAGCCGGCAGTGCCGCTTTGGACTCCGTTATCTGCTTGGCTAACCAAACAGTTGAAGTATTTCAGCCGCCGCGTGGCCAGCTCCGCCGAGGAGCTCGCCTCGGTTACCTGGCATGGGATGGAGCAATGGGGAAACTGACTGCCACTGTGCCCAATAAGGACTTCTTAGGGG
The DNA here is from genome assembly GCA_002269645.1 of Macrostomum lignano. Classification (NCBI taxonomy): domain Eukaryota; kingdom Metazoa; phylum Platyhelminthes; family Macrostomidae; genus Macrostomum; species Macrostomum lignano. The sequence goes on from NIVC01003303.1 coordinate 26,990, forward strand.
AATAAGGGAGAGACCGACAGACAGACAGACAGACAGACAGACAGAGAGACAGACAGACAGACAGACAGACAGACAGACAGACAGACAGACAGACAGACAGACAGAGAGACAGACAGACAGACAGACAGACAGACAGACAGAGAGACAGACAGACAGACAGACAGACAGACAGACAGACAAACAGACAGACAGATAGACAGACAGACAGACAGACAGACAGACAGACAGACAGACAGACAGACAGACAGACAGACAGACAGACAGACAGACAGAGAGACAGACAGACAGACAGACAGACAGACAGACAGACAGACAGACAGAGAGACAGACAGACAGACAGACAGACACTCTTACGACTGTCTGTGTGTTTAGCGGGACCTGAGTTATGTTAATGCGTTACGTGGACCACGCAATTCCGGTTAAAAAATAGAGTCTGTTTTGACAACGCGAAAGGCTAGCTAGGGTTATCTTTTTGTTAACTTGACGGAATAGCCAGTTCGGGGAAACTGTGGTGGTTCACTAACTACGTTTTGGGGACCGGGTTAGGTGGACCGCAAAAAAACAGTTGGTTTAGTTAGACCTCTTTCGTTGTAGAAAATTTATTGCTTTAAACTGTTCTTTTGAACTAATTAAAACAGAAATTCTCAAAAAGAACAGATAAAAGGGTTACGACGTCATTTAATGAAAATATCCCAAGTTCAAACCAATTTATTTAGCATTACTAATCGGGTTAATCGGGTTAAACAAATGTACGATCGCATTAGTTAGTTGCGTCGCGTGAATACAAGAAGGTGAATGAAAATAAAGCATTTTGAAAATAAATACAGAATCATATCAAATACTAACTGTAAACTCATTAAAACTAATTTAGGTCAAAATGTATGCTTCAAATACATGTTAACAAACGTAAGATTCCATTAGTTAAAAAGGTCATCCGAGTACGAGCCTACAAGAAGTTGAAGGGCATTTTTAATAACGACAAAAGTTACTAAAACTGAAATTAAATTGTTTTGACTACATCAGTCCTATTATACTGAATGAGTTGGTGAGCAATCATATGATAAGCCAATCATTTTACCGACTTTCATCTTTTCGTTCACGCAGATGATGGCCTTATCTTCTTATTTTTTCTACGAAATATTCTCCTGGACCTTCCCTGCCTCCGTGGTCCGGGACCGCTTCTGTTATTGATCTGTCGTTGCCTCTCTCACGAATTTCAGCTTACTCAGCCATCGAATCCACTTTCGTCAGCTCAGCTCTATGATGAACCTTTCTATATTTCTCGTCAATTAGTGGTTTATATCTTCTTTTACAGTTCGTTTTAACCTTCATCTCGGTGAAACGCAGTCAGTCTCGTCGAGCTCAGGCGAACAAAATCAACCACAGGCTCCTACAAAGGTAGAAAATAAAATTAACTGACAATCAAACAGACACAGAAATCTGTTCCAGTTGTGTCTGTAGGTTATGTGGACCACCTCAGATCCAGAGCCTCAAACAGACAGAGAAATCTGTTCGAGTTGTGTCTGTAGGTGAGGTGAACCACCTTCTGAGAGCCTAAGCCTCAAACAGACTGAGAGAGCTGCTTCAGTTGTGTCTATAGGTTATGTGGACCACCTAAGAGCCAGAGCCTAAAACAGACAGAGAAATCTGTTCGAGTTGTGTCTGTAGGTTAGGTGGACCAGCTACTGAGAGCCAAAGCCTCAAACAGACTGAGAGAGCTGCTTCAGTTGTGTCTGTAGGTTAGGTGGACCACCTAAGAGCCAGAGCCTCAAACAGACAGAGAAATCTGTTCGAGTTGTGTCTGTAGGTTAGGTGGACCAGCTACTCCACAGCACTTCTAGGCGATAATCTGAGCCAGGAGTCTCCGAGAGACTTTCGTTACACATCCAGATGTTCTGCCTTGATGCTGGACTAGCTCACTTTCTAGGAATCTGTTCTGATTGCATTCTAACAAACTGAAGCATTCTCGGCACTAAACTTTCTCGGCGGCTCTGAGAGCCAGAGCCTCAAACAGACAGAGAAATCTGTTCGAGTTGTGTCTGTAGGTTAGGTGGACCAGCTATTCTACAGCACTTCTAGGCGATAATCTGAGCCAGGAATCTCCGAGAGCCTCTCGTTACACATCCAGATGTTCTGCCTTGATGCTGGACTAGCTCACTTTCTAGGAATCTGTTCTGATTGCATTCTAACAAACTGAAGCATTCTCGGCACTAAACTTTCTCGGCGGCTCTAAGAGCCAGAGCCTCAAACAGACAGAGAAATCTGTTCGAGTTGTGTCTGTAGGTTAGGTGGACCAGCTACTCCAAAGCACTTCTAGGCGATAATCTGAGCCAGGAGTCTCCGAGAGACTTTCGTTACACATCCAGATGTTCTGCCTTGATGCTGGACTAGCTCACTTTCTAGGAATCTGTTCTGATTGCATTCTAACAAACTGAAGCATTTTCTGCACTAAACTTTCTCGGCGGCTCTAAGAGCCAGAGCCTAAACAGACAGAGAAATCTGTTCGAGTTGTGTCTGTAGGTTAGGTGGACCAGATACTCCACAGCACTTCTAGGCGATAATCTGAGCCAGGAGTCTCCGAGAGACTTTCGTTACACATCCAGATGTTCTGCCTTGATGCTGGACTAGCTCACTTTCTAGGAATCTGTTCTGATTGCATTCTAACAAACTGAAGCATTCTCGGCACTAAACTTTCTCGGCGGCTCTGAGAGCCAGAGCCTTAAACAGACAGAGAAATCTGTTCGAGTTGTGTCTGTAGGTTAGGTGGACCAGCTACTGAGAGCCAAAGCCTCAAACAGACTGAGAGAGCTGCTTCAGTTGTGTCTGTAGGTTATGTGGACCACCTAAGAGCCAGAGCCATAAACAGACAGAGAAATCTGTTCGAGTTGTGTCTGTAGGTTAGGTGGACCAGCTACTCCACAGCACTTCTAGGCGATAATCTGAGCCAGGAATCTCCGAGAGCCTCTCGTTACACATCCAGATTTTCTACCTTGATGCTGGACTAGCTCACTTTCTAGGAATCTGTTCTGATTGCATTCTAACAAACTGAAGCATTCTCGGCACTAAACTTTCTCGGCGGCTCTGAGAGCCAGAGCCTCAAACAGACAGAGAAATCTGTTCGAGTTGTGTCTGTAGGTTAGGTGGACCAGCTACTCCAAAGCACTTCTAGGCGATAATCTGAGCCAGGAATCTCCGAGAGCCTCTCGTTACACATCCAGATGTTCTGCCTTGATGCTGGACTAGCTCACTTTCTAGGAATATGTTCTGATTGCATTCTAACAAACTGAAGCATTCTCGGCACTAAACTTTCTCGGCGGCTCTGAGATCCAGAGCCTCAAACAGACAGAGAAATCTGTTCGAGTTGTGTCTGTAGGTTAGGTGGACCAGCTACTCCAAAGCACTTCTAGGCGATAATCTGAGCCAGGAATCTCCGAGAGCCTCTCGTTACACATCCAGATGTTCTACCTTGATGCTGGACTAGCTCACTTTCTAGGAATCTGTTCTGATTGCATTCTAACAAACTGAAGCATTTTCTGCACTAAACTTTCTCGGCGGCTCTGAGAGCCAGAGCCTCAAACAGACAGAGAAATCTGTTCGATTTGTGTCTGTAGGTTAGGTGGACCAGCTACTCTACAGCACTTCTAGGCGATAATCTGAGCCAGGAATCTCCGAGAGCCTCTCGTTACACATCCAGATGTTCTGCCTTGATGCTGGACTAGCTCACTTTCTAGGAATCTGTTCTGATTGCATTCTAACAAACTGAAGCATTTTCTGCACTAAACTTTCTCGGCGGCTCTAAGAGCCAGAGCCTAAACAGACAGAGAAATCTGTTCGAGTTGTGTCTGTAGGTTAGGTGGACCAGCTACTCCAAAGCACTTCTAGGCGATAATCTGAGCCAGGAATCTCCGAGAGCCTCTCGTTACACATCCAGATGTTCTGCCTTGATGCTGGACTAGCTCACTTTCTAGGAATCTGTTCTGATTGCATTCTAACAAACTGAAGCATTTTCTGCACTAAACTTTCTCGGCGGCTCTGAGAGCCAGAGCCTAAACAGACAGAGAAATCTGTTCGAGTTGTGTCTGTAGGTTAGGTGGACCACCTTCTGAGAGCCAAAGCCTCAAACAGACTGAGAGAGCTGCTTCAGTTGTGTCTGTAGGTTATGAGGACCACCTAAGAGCCAGAGCCTCAAACAGACAGAGAAATCTGTTCGAGTTGTGTCTGTAGGTTAGGTGGACCAGCTACTCCAAAGCACTTCTAGGCGATAATCTGAGCCAGGAATCTCCGAGAGCCTCTCGTTACACATCCAGATGTTCTGCCTTGATGCTGGACTAGCTCACTTTCTAGGAATCTGTTCTGATTGCATTCTAACAAACTGAAGCATTCTCGGCACTAAACTTTCTCGGCGGCTCTGAGAGCCAGAGCCTCAAACAGACAGAGAAATCTGTTCGAGTTGTGTCTGTAGGTTAGGTGGACCAGCTACTCCAAAGCACTTCTAGGCGATAATCTGAGCCAGGAATCTCCGAGAGCCTCTCGTTACACATCCAGATGTTCTGCCTTGATGCTGGACTAGCTCACTTTCTAGGAATCTGTTCTGATTGCATTCTAACAAACTGAAGCATTTTCTGCACTAAACTTTCTCGGCGGCTCTGAGAGCCAGAGCCTAAACAGACAGAGAAATCTGTTCGAGTTGTGTCTGTAGGTTAGGTGGACCACCTTCTGAGAGCCAAAGCCTCAAACAGACTGAGAGAGCTGCTTCAGTTGTGTCTGTAGGTTATGAGGACCACCTAAGAGCCAGAGCCTCAAACAGACAGAGAAATCTGTTCGAGTTGTGTCTGTAGGTTAGGTGGACCAGCTAATCCAAAGCACTTCTAGGCGATAATCTGAGCCAGGAATCTCCGAGAGCCTCTCGTTACACATCCAGATTTTCTACCTTGATGCTGGACTAGCTCACTTTCTAGGAATCTGTTCTGATTGCATTCTAACAAACTGAAGCATTCTCGGCACTAAACTTTCTCGGCGGCTCTGAGATCCAGAGCCTCAAACAGACAGAGAAATCTGTTCGAGTTGTGTCTGTAGGTTAGGTGGACCAGCTACTCCAAAGCACTTCTAGGCGATAATCTGAGCCAGGAATCTCCGAGAGCCTCTCGTTACACATCCAGATGTTCTGCCTTGATGCTGGACTAGCTCACTTTCTAGGAATCTGTTCTGATTGCATTCTAACAAACTGAAGCATTCTCGGCACTAAACTTTCTCGGCGGCTCTGAGATCCAGAGCCTCAAACAGACAGAGAAATCTGTTCGAGTTGTGTCTGTAGGTTAGGTGGACCAGCTACTCCAAAGCACTTCTAGGCGATAATCTGAGCCAGGAATCTCCGAGAGCCTCTCGTTACACATCCAGATGTTCTGCCTTGATGCTGGACTAGCTCACTTTCTAGGAATCTGTTCTGATTGCATTCTAACAAACTGAAGCATTCTCGGCACTAAACTTTCTCGGCGGCTCTGAGAGCCAGAGCCTCAAACAGACAGAGAAATCTGTTCGAGTTGTGTCTGTAGGTTAGGTGGACCAGCTATTCTACAGCACTTCTAGGCGATAATCTGAGCCAGGAATCTCCAAGAGCCTCTCGTTACACATCCAGATGTTCTGCCTTGATGCTGGACTAGCTCACTTTCTAGGAATCTGTTCTGATTGCATTGTAACAAACTGAAGCATTCTCGGCACTAAACTTTCTCGGCGGCTCTGAGATCCAGAGCCTCAAACAGACAGAGAAATCTGTTCGAGTTGTGTCTGTAGGTTAGGTGGACCAGATACTCCACAGCACTTCTAGGCGATAATCTGAGCCAGGAGTCTCCGAGAGACTTTCGTTACACATCCAGATGTTCTGCCTTGATGCTGGACTAGCTCACTTTCTAGGAATCTGTTCTGATTGCATTCTAACAAACTGAAGCATTTTCTGCACTAAACTTTCTCGGCGGCTCTAAGAGCCAGAGCCTAAACAGACAGAGAAATCTGTTCGAGTTGTGTCTGTAGGTTAGGTGGACCACCTTCTGAGAGCCAAAGCCTCAAACAGACTGAGAGAGCTGCTTCAGTTGTGTCTGTAGGTTATGAGGACCACCTAAGAGCCAGAGCCTCAAACAGACAGAGAAATCTGTTCGAGTTGTGTCTGTAGGTTAGGTGGACCAGCTACTCCAAAGCACTTCTAGGCGATAATCTGAGCCAGGAATCTCCGAGAGCCTCTCGTTACACATCCAGATGTTCTGCCTTGATGCTGGACTAGCTCACTTTCTAGGAATCTGTTCTGATTGCATTCTAACAAACTGAAGCATTCTCGGCACTAAACTTTCTCGGCGGCTCTGAGAGCCAGAGCCTCAAACAGACAGAGAAATCTGTTCGAGTTGTGTCTGTAGGTTAGGTGGACCAGCTATTCTACAGCACTTCTAGGCGATAATCTGAGCCAGGAATCTCCGAGAGCCTCTCGTTACACATCCAGATGTTCTGCCTTGATGCTGGACTAGCTCACTTTCTAGGAATCTGTTCTGATTGCATTCTAACAAACTGAAGCATTCTCGGCACTAAACTTTCTCGGCGGCTCTGAGAGCCAGAGCCTCAAACAGACAGAGAAATCTGTTCGAGTTGTGTCTGTAGGTTAGGTGGACCAGCTACTCCACAGCACTTCTAGGCGATAATCTGAGCCAGGAGTCTCCGAGAGACTTTCGTTACACATCCAGATGTTCTGCCTTGATGCTGGACTAGCTCACTTTCTAGGAATCTGTTCTGATTGCATTCTAACAAACTGAAGCATTTTCTGCACTAAACTTTCTCGGCGGCTCTGAGAGCCAGAGCCTCAAACAGACAGAGAAATCTGTTCGAGTTGTGTCTGTAGGTTAGGTGGACCAGCTATTCTACAGCACTTCTAGGCGATAATCTGAGCCAGGAATCTCCAAGAGCCTCTCGTTACACATCCAGATGTTCTGCCTTGATGCTGGACTAGCTCACTTTCTAGGAATCTGTTCTGATTGCATTGTAACAAACTGAAGCATTCTCGGCACTAAACTTTCTCGGCGGCTCTGAGATCCAGAGCCTCAAACAGACAGAGAAATCTGTTCGAGTTGTGTCTGTAGGTTAGGTGGACCAGATACTCCACAGCACTTCTAGGCGATAATCTGAGCCAGGAGTCTCCGAGAGACTTTCGTTACACATCCAGATGTTCTGCCTTGATGCTGGACTAGCTCACTTTCTAGGAATCTGTTCTGATTGCATTCTAACAAACTGAAGCATTTTCTGCACTAAACTTTCTCGGCGGCTCTAAGAGCCAGAGCCTAAACAGACAGAGAAATCTGTTCGAGTTGTGTCTGTAGGTTAGGTGGACCACCTTCTGAGAGCCAAAGCCTCAAACAGACTGAGAGAGCTGCTTCAGTTGTGTCTGTAGGTTATGAGGACCACCTAAGAGCCAGAGCCTCAAACAGACAGAGAAATCTGTTCGAGTTGTGTCTGTAGGTTAGGTGGACCAGCTACTCCAAAGCACTTCTAGGCGATAATCTGAGCCAGGAATCTCCGAGAGCCTCTCGTTACACATCCAGATGTTCTGCCTTGATGCTGGACTAGCTCACTTTCTAGGAATCTGTTCTGATTGCATTCTAACAAACTGAAGCATTCTCGGCACTAAACTTTCTCGGCGGCTCTGAGAGCCAGAGCCTCAAACAGACAGAGAAATCTGTTCGAGTTGTGTCTGTAGGTTAGGTGGACCAGCTATTCTACAGCACTTCTAGGCGATAATCTGAGCCAGGAATCTCCGAGAGCCTCTCGTTACACATCCAGATGTTCTGCCTTGATGCTGGACTAGCTCACTTTCTAGGAATCTGTTCTGATTGCATTCTAACAAACTGAAGCATTCTCGGCACTAAACTTTCTCGGCGGCTCTAAGAGCCAGAGCCTCAAACAGACAGAGAAATTTGTTCGAGTTGTGTCTGTAGGTTAGGTGGACCAGCTACTCCACAGCACTTCTAGGCGATAATCTGAGCCAGGAGTCTCCGAGAGACTTTCGTTACACATCCAGATGTTCTGCCTTGATGCTGGACTAGCTCACTTTCTAGGAATCTGTTCTGATTGCATTCTAACAAACTGAAGCATTCTCGGCACTAAACTTTCTCGGCGGCTCTGAGAGCCAGAGCCTCAAACAGACAGAGAAATCTGTTCGAGTTGTGTCTGTAGGTTAGGTTCACCAGCTATTCTACAGCACTTCTAGGCGATAATCTGAGCCAGGAATCTCCGAGAGCCTCTCGTTACACATCCAGATGTTCTGCCTTGATGCTGGACTAGCTCACTTTCTAGGAATCTGTTCTGATTGCATTCTAACAAACTGAAGCATTCTCGGCACTAAACTTTCTCGGCGGCTCTGAGAGCCAGAGCCTCAAACAGACAGAGAAATCTGTTCGAGTTGTGTCTGTAGGTTAGGTGGACCAGCTACTCCACAGCACTTCTAGGCGATAATCTGAGCCAGGAGTCTCCGAGAGACTTTCGTTACACATCCAGATGTTCTGCCTTGATGCTGGACTAGCTCACTTTCTAGGAATCTGTTCTGATTGCATTCTAACAAACTGAAGCATTCTCGGCACTAAACTTTCTCGGCGGCTCTGAGAGCCAGAGCCTCAAACAGACAGAGAAATCTGTTCGAGTTGTGTCTGTAGGTTAGGTGGACCAGCTATTCTACAGCACTTCTAGGCGATAATCTGAGCCAGGAATCTCCGAGAGCCTCTCGTTACACATCCAGATGTTCTGCCTTGATGCTGGACTAGCTCACTTTCTAGGAATCTGTTCTGATTGCATTCTTACAAACTGAAGCATTCTCGGCACTAAACTTTCTCGGCGGCTCTAAGAGCCAGAGCCCTAAACAGACAGAGAAATCTGTTCGAGTTGTGTCTGTAGGTTAGGTGGACCAGCTACTCCACAGCACTTCTAGGCGATAATCTGAGCCAGGAATCTCCGAGAGCCTCTCGTTACACATCCAGATGTTCTACCTCGATGCTGGACTAGCTCACTTTCTAGGAATCTGTTCTGATTGCATTCTAACAAACTGAAGCATTCTCGGCACTAAACTTTCTCGGCGGCTCTGAGAGCCAGAGCCTCAAACAGACAGAGAAATCTGTTCGAGTTGTGTCTGTAGGTTAGGTGGACCACCTTCTGAGAGCCAAAGCCTCAAACAGACTGAGAGAGCTGATTCAGTTGTGTCTGTAGGTTAGGTGGACCAGCTTCTCTACAGCAATTGAGTTGCAGGCCCTGCAGCTAGCTACTTTGAGATCATCAAACGAAACTCACTTTTCTGGACTTGGTGTCGACGGATTTGCGAGCAGACTGATGATTTTCACCAGGCGATGCGGCTTCTTCGATTTCGCAGTGGCTTTTTGCGACGGTGTTTTTTAGTTTTTATTTTAGGCTTGGCGTCCTTTTTTGCGGGTCATCATATCTTGGTTGTAGATTACAGTTTTTGGCACAATAAATTTATATATGGATGAAACTTGGAGTAAGGATTAACATTAGACCTATTAAGTATAAAAAACCGTTCTAATCTATACAATTGCAATCCTTTAGAGTTGTATAGTATGGATTATAAGTACTTTCTTTTAAACTGTCTGTGTCTGGTCTCACTACGCCATGGTTTACGTGGACCACCCGCTTAGACATTATATATCCCTCTCTCCACTGTCTTACCTTCAGAACGCTTGCGGGTTTCCTATTGGCTGCGGTCGGTCCCATTGTTGGGGTGGATCTATCCTCCTAAGTGTTAACCAGCCAATTATAGAAAGGGAGGTCTGTCTGTCTGTCTGTTCCAACCCTATACTCCTGCACATGTGTTTACGTGGACCAAACAGACAGTGAGTGTTAGGCTGACTGTTAATGCGTTCTTAGTTTTACTGGGACCGCAATCAAGTCGACCTTTTGCTAGAGAGTCAGAGACCCGATCGCTAGCTAAAAGGCCCTTCTTAATTGCGTCCTCTTGATCAAATCTTTTGCATGTACATGTATGAATTGTCCTTTTCAATTAGGTAAATTGCATCTTCAACTTTGCACTTGAAAGGCTGCAGCTTAGGATCTTCTTCTTCCAAAATTGGAGGAGGATAGAACAGGATATCCCATAGTGTTTAGGATAGAATTGGCAAGCACTTAATTCATGAAGTTGCTATTTTCTTCTTGTGTAATGGTAGAGCCTCAGAAATTCGCATTTACACAGTGTGGCTATCAAGGACCACTGGGAGTTCTTGAGAAGTCATTGAAGAATACTATTTAGGCTTCACTTAAATATCTTTCTTGTCTCGGAGTCTTTATCGTTTGATCTGGTTAGCGAATTGGATTTCTTTACGTTGGTGTCTTACTCTGTGAGTCTGTGCTCAGAGTACGATACCGGAATTGCTGGAACTGAGCTAATTAAATGGAGTTTAAAGTTTACTGTATCAAATTCATTTCGCATACGAGGTTTCAGAATTTTTAATTAACCTGCGTACCTACTTGAATGTCAAAGAACTGAACGCATATTGTTTTAAAGCCAGTAGCGGTCATAATATGATGCCAACATACCCCTTTGTTCGTAAGGTAATGATCTGTAAAAAATTCAGTTTTGCATTGAATCTATGCTTAATAACTGCTATACACAAACAGACACAAACAGACACAAACAGACACAAACAGACGATTTTCGAAAAATTTTCTAAAATTTTTTGGTTTACGTGGACCAGACTCGCTCGGTTTAGGTAGACCAGGCTGGAGGTCCAGCTAAACTGAAATGCAAATAACTTTGGAAAAAACCATGCTAGACATCCCAAAATTACTTAAGCCTTTCTTGACCCGCCTGACATTAATGTGAGATCCTCATCAACGTCTTAACCCCACCAGAGACAAAATTATTTGGTGGTCCACCTAAGTGGTCTACCTACACCGGTTGGTCCAGCTAACGAGGCTACTGAACTTCCAAAAAGTCCACGTAAACACACAGACAGTAGAACAGACAGACAGACAAACAGACAGACAGATAGACAGACAGACAGACAGACAGACAGACAGACACACACACACACAGACAGACAGACACACACAGACAGGCAGACAGCCAGCCAGACAGGCAGACAAACAGACAGACAGACAGACAGACAGACAGGCAGACAGACAGACAGACAGGCAGACAGACAGTCAGACAGACAGACAGGCAGACAGACAGACAGACAGGCAGGCAGGCAGGCAGACAGACAGACAGACAGGCAGACAGACAGACAGACAGACAGACACAGACAGACAGACAGACAGACAGACAGACAGACAGACAGACAGACAGACAGGCAGGCAGGCAGGCAGACAGACAGACAGGCAGACAGACAGACAGACAGACACAGACAGACAGACAGACAGACAGACACCGCGGGCACGAACCGTGGCATACTCCAGCAGCACGTCCTCGACCCGGTCCAGCCACTCAGCATCCAGCTCGCCCTCCGAGCTGCTGTCCAGCAAGTCAACACTGTAGCCCGCAAGCCTTCGCCGAATCCGCTGCCGCCGCTGCCGCAGTCGAAGCTCCTCTTCACCGCTTCCCGCGACTTCGTCCAGATCGTCATCGCCGATGTCCAGGCTAGCCCGAGCCTGTCGGCTGTTATTGTCATTAGCAACGGTAGTCAAGGCGCTGGCGGTGGCGGCAACGGAGCCGGGCTGGAACAGGAATACGGCGATTGGCTGAGCGGCCGCGGCCTGGCAGAGCGACCCGGCCCGGTCTGAGCGCACCGTGGCCATCAGCCAGGCCAGTGCGAACGCCAGGCCGGACAGAAGCACCGGCAGCAGTGGGAACGCGAACTCGAAACGACCGAATATAGTTAAGAGTTCTGACGTCATCCCCAACAGCTGTTGCATAGGCGCATGAATGCGAAGGCAGAGGAAGTGGAATCCTAATTTACAATGAGGGGATTAAGAGATCAAGGATCAGGATAGGGGATTAAGAAATCAGGGATCAGGATAGGGGATTAAGAGATCAGGGATCAGGATAGGGGATTAAGAGATCAGGGATCAGGATATGGGATGAGGAGATCAGGGATCAGGATAGGGGATTAAGAGACCAGGGATCAGGATAGGGGATTAAGAGATCAGGGATCAGGATATGGGATTAAGAGATCAGGGATCAGGATAGGGGATTAAGAGATCAGGGATCAGGATAGAGGATTAAGAGATCAGGGATCAGGATAGGGGATTAAGATATCAGGGATCAGGATAGGGGATTAAGAGATCAGGGATCAGGATAGGGATTAAGAGATCAGGGATCAGGATAGGGGATTAAGAGATCAGGGATCAGGATATGGGATGAGGAGATCAGGGATCAGGATATGGGATGAGGAGATCAGGGATCAGGATACGGGATTAAGAAATCAGGCATCAGAACAGAGGATGAACTTCTGAGTGTAAAGATGTTAAAGAGCCTGACAAAGGTTACCTGACAGAAATAATCAGGCAAATAAAAGGACGAATAGAAAAAATAATAAATGAATATTATTATTAATTAGATAAAACAGAGTACATACTTGTTGGCCCTTACCCTACAAACAGCAACGCCCACACAGACACACACACAGACACACACACATACGAGAATAGGCAGCTATCTTTTTTCAAGTCAACTCGGCGAGGTCGCTGCTGTGACTCATTCTCTCAGAGAGAAACTTGTTTAGTAAAAATGGCTGACTCATAGCGCCTTTTTGATGATACGCCTTAAAAATTCAAGCAATAAAATGAAGTAAAGACAGTCACAAGGGTGCACAGATTGTGTCACTAGTAATCAAATCATTACTAAAACTATATATATATATTTCCCTAGATTTAACAAACCCCCTTCTTGTATGAATAAATATAAAATTGACAAGCTTATACATTTAGAAGCTGCTTGAAAAAAACAAAGATATTTATATTTGAGCACATTATATACAGTAGCCAATATTCCAAGCAATATTATTTTCTACTAGTAAACAGTATGCATAAATAATTATTAATAAAGTATTTGGCAGGTGACACTTGAGGTCCAGTTCTGCAAATCAAATAAAACAACAACAAAAACATCGTATTATTAATTATCAAAAATGACTCTGAGAACTTTATTTATCTCATTGGAAACTTGACAAATTTCAAGTGTAAATATGACATTTTTTAATAACTCATATTTACTTACCAGTGCTGTTTATACAGGTACAAAATCAATGAAAAAAATAACACAGAAAATTATATAAAAATATATAATGAATTTTTACAAACTTTCGTAATACCTTAATCTACTTTGCAATAGATTTGTAATTCAAGAGACTCTCTGCTCAGAAAAAAATGAGTAAAAAGTCAATCTCACTTCCTTATCATCATTACTGATATGATAAAATAGCATTAGTAAACCAGTAACAAGACACAGCTACAGAGAGCCAATGAGAATTAAGTAATTTTAACAGAGAAAAATCATCACAGATTTGAGTGAGCAGTATTAACTCACAGCTGATGCAGGAACCAAAATTAACATTGACAGACTTGATCTGAATAGAATAGTGCGATTGAGAACTTGAATTTTATTAATCATAAATCATTGAGATCGACAGGCAAAATTAAAAACAAAGATCTTCACGAAAAAAGCAGGTAAGTTACTAAGTCATTAAAAACTCCTGACCAATCAGAGCATAGCAGTTTGTTATCATACAACTCCTGGCCAATCAGAGCATAGAAGTTTGTTATCATACAACTCCTGGCCACTCAGAGCATAGCAGTTTGTTATCATACAACTCCTGACCAATCAGAGCATAGCAGTTTGTTATCATACAACTCCTGACCAATCAGAGCATAGCAGTTTGTTATCATACAACTCCTGACCAATCAGAGCATAGCAGTTTGTTATCATACAACTCCTGACCAATCAGAGCATAGCAGTTTGTTATCATACAACTCCTGGCCAATCAGAGCATAGCAGTTTGTTAACTCCTGGCCAATCAGAGCATAGCAGTTTGTTATCATTTAACTCCTGGCCAATCAGAGCATAGCAGTTTGTTATCATACAACTCCTGACCAATCAGAGCATAGCAGTGTGCTATCATACAACTCCTGACCAATCAGAGCATAGCAGTTTGTTATCATACAACTCCTGACCAATCAGAGCATAGCAGTTTGTTATCATACAACTCCTGACCAATCAGAGCATAGCAGTTTGTTATCATACAACTCCTGACCAATCAGAGCATAGCAGTTTGTTATCATACAACTCCTGACCAATCAGAGCATAGCAGTTTGTTATCATACAACTCCTGACCAATCAGAGCATAGCAGTTTGTTATCATACAACTCCTGACCAATCAGAGCATAGCAGTTTGTTATCATACAACTCCTGACCAATCAGAGCATAGCAGTTTGTTATCATACAACTCCTGACCAATCAGAGCATAGCAGTTTATTATCATACAACTCCTGACCAATCAGAGCATAGCAGTTTGTTATCATACAACTCCTGACCAATTAGAGAATAGCAGTTTGTTATCATACAACTCCTGACCAATCAGAGCATAGCAGTTTGTTATCATACAACTCCTGACCAATCAGAGCATAGCAGTTTGTTATCATACAACTCCTGACCAATCAGAGCATAGCAGTTTGTTATCATACAACTCCTGACCAATCAGAGCATAGCAGTTTGTTATCATACAACTCCTGACCAATCAGAGCATAGCAGTTTGTTATCATACAACTCCTGACCAATCAGAGCATAGCAGTTTGTTATCATACAACTCCTGACCAATCAGAGCATAGCAGTTTGTTATCATACAACTCCTGGCCAATCAGAGAATAGCAGTTTGTTATCATACAACTCCTGGCCAATCAGAGAATAGCAGTTTGTTATCATACAACTCCTGACCAATCAGAGAATAGCAGTTTGTTATCATACAACTCCTGACCAATCAGAGCATAGCAGTTTGTTATCATACAGCTCCTGACCAATCAGAGCATAGCAGTTTGTTATCATACAACTCCTGACCAATCAGAGCATAGCAGAGTAATCTAACTCCTGACCAATCAGAGCACAGCAAGCCTATTACTATTAAAACACACTGAGCAAAGACAAACTCATACAAGCATCATACAGAGCTAAAAGTGCACAGCAGCCAGAAGTTCATTCAGTCGAGCCTCATCGGGCGATCGATCCAGCACGCTGCAGAAGTAGGCAGCAATGTCCACGGAGTCCTGGGCGCACTGTTCTAGAAACGGCTGCTGCAGTAACTGCCGATATTTTGGTCGCTTTTTAACGTCTTTGCTCAGGCAGAGGTTGACAAAATTGCGAGCCTCCTCTGAGAAGCGAGCGTCCGTTAGACGGGGAGGCTCGCTTTTAACAACCTGCGGATGGGTTCAGGCCGGTTCTTTGCACTGTACAGGTGGCCTGAGAGTGATTCTTTGTACTGTACAGGTATATTGAGGGTGATTCTCTGTTCTATACAGGTGGGCTGAGGGGCTGATGCCTTGTACTGTACAGGTGGGTTGAGTGGCTGATTCTTTGTACTGTACAGGTGGGTTGAGGGCGATTCTTTGTACTGTACAGGTGGGTTGAGTGGCTGATTCTCTGTACTGTACAGGTGGGTTGAGGGGCTGATTCTCTGTACTGTACAGGTGGGTTAAGGGGCTGATCTTTGTACCGTACAGGTGGGTTGAGGGGCTGATTCTCTGTACTGTACAGGTGGGTTGAGGGGCTGATCTTTGTACCGTACAGGTGGGTTGAGGGGCTGATCTTTGTACTGTACAGGTGGGTTGAGGGCGATTCTTTGTACTGTACAGGTGGGTTGAGTGGCTGATTCTCTGTACTGTACAGGTGGGTTGAGGGGCTGATTCTCTGTACTGTACAGGTGGGTTAAGGGGCTGATCTTTGTACCGTACAGGTGGGTTGAGGGGCTGATTCTCTGTACTGTACAGGTGGGTTGAGGGGCTGATCTTTGTACCGTACAGGTGGGTTGAGGGGCTGATCTTTGTACCGTACAGGTGGGTTGATATTTTAATAATAAACTTCTATTATATTCAGCAATTCCCAAACGAACTCTCTCACCTGCTCCAGCTGCTCAAACATGGTGCCCCACTGTTTGTAGGGAAACCGGCCGGTACACAGTTCGTACAACGAGATGCCCAGCGACCAGACGTCGCTACGAACGTCGTAGCCTTCGCCGACGCGTTGATAGTCGATTCGTTCCGGCGCCATGTAGGGCCGGCAGCCGGCGTCCCGGGTCTTGGCGATGCTGTCCACCAGCTTGCCGGCGATGCCGAAGTCGCACAGCTTCACCCGGCCCGACCGGTCCGCCAGGATGTTGCTGGGCTTCACGTCTCTGAGGGGGTGGGTGGTGAAGTCGGGATGGCCACTTGAAGTACCCGCGTCTGGATAGGGATCGGGTATTCGATGGGGAGTTATGGGGTCGGGAATCAATGAGATCAGGGATTGCTATGGGATCGAAGATCAAAATGGGATCAGGGATTTTAATGGGATCAGGTATTACAATGAGATTGAGGATTAGAATGGGATGGTGGATTACAATAGAATCAATGATTACAACGGGATCGGGGAATACAATGGGATCAAGGATTACAATTGGATCAGGGATTACAATGAGATCAGGGATTACAATTGGATCAGGGATTACAATGAAATCAGGGATTGCAATGGGATCAGGGATTACAATGGGATCAGGGATTACAATGGGATCAGGGATTACAATGGGATCAGGGATTACAATGGGATCAGGGATTACAATGGGATCGGGGATTACAATGGGATCAGGGATTGCAATGGGATCAGGGATTACAATGATCAGGGATTACAATGGGATCAGGGATTTCAATGGGATCAGGGATTACAATGGGATCAGGGATTGCCATACCGGTAGCATCGGGACCGCACTAGGATCAGAAAAGAGACTGGAAATTCCGATTTCCAGTTGCATAAAAAAGACCCCATTCTTCAACACGCCCTCTCACCTGTGCATCATGCCCAATTTCTCCTTGAGATAATTCAACGCTTTGACAGTTGCTAAGGAAACCTGGGCAATTACCACCTCGGGTATGACTTCGTTGAGATGATGATAGACAACCCGGTAGAATTTGTCTAGACTGGTGTCCATCAGCTCCATGCAGATCCAACAGTCGCCCTCTTTGAATAATGCGCCATAGGACCTGGCCAAGCAAACGGTTTAGGGTTCGATGTTCGTTTTGTACACTTACAAGCGCTTTCCTAATCTGGCTCCACTTTTACTTCGCAATCTCACTCAGTCACTCCCAATCTCACCAGTCACTCCCAATCTCACCAGTCACTCCCAATCTCACCAGTCACTCCCAATCTCACCAGTCACTCCCAATCGCAGTCAGTCACTCGAAATCTCACTCAGTCACTCCCAATCTCACTCAGTCACTATAAATCTCACTCAGTCACTCCCAATCTCACTCAGTCACTATAAATCTCACTCAGTCACTATAAATCTCACTCAGTCACTCCCAATCTCACTCAGTCACTCCCAATCTCACTCAGTCACTCCCAATCTCACTCAGTCACTCCCAATCTCACTCAGTCACTCCCAATCTCACTCAGTCACTCCCAATCTCACTCAGTCACTCCCAATCTCATTCAGTCACTCCCAATCTCACTCAGTCACTCCCAATCTCACCAGTCACTCCAAATCTCACTCAGTCACTGAATCTCAGTCACTCCAAATCTCCCTCAGTCACTCCCAATCTCACCCAGTCACTCCAAATCTCACTCAGTCACTCTAATCTCACTCAGTCACTCTAATCTCACTCAGTCACTCCCAATCTCACTCAGTCACTCCCAATCGCAGTCAGTCACTCTAATCTCACTCAGTCACTCCCAATCTCACTCAGTCACTCCCAATCTCACTCAGTCACTCCCAATCTCACTCAGTCACTCCCAATCTCAGTCAGTCACTCTCAAGCTCACTCAGTCACTCCCAATCTCAGTCAGTCACTCCCAATCTCACTCAGTCACGCCCAGTCGCAGTCAGTCACTCGAAATCTCACGTCAGTTACTCCCAATCGCACTCAGTCACTCCCAATCTCACTCAGTCACTCCCAATCTCACTCAGTCACTCCCAATCTCAGTCAGTCACTCCTAAGCTCACTCAGTCACTCCAAATCTCACTCAGTCACTCCCAAACTCACTCAGTCACTCCCAAACTCACCTAGCAATAAACGGACACTCGCAATTGACCACAACATTCAGTTCCAGCAGCATATTCTTCTGCTGGCGCTGATCGACAGTAGATCGAATTCGTTTCACAGCCAGCACTGATCCTGTGGGCTTGAACCGCATCCTATTCACTGAGCCAAATGCTCCCCGACCGATCTCTCCCAGATCTTCCAGATCGTCAACGCTGAACTGTCGTTCCGGTTGATCTGGCAGCTTCAATTGGCCAACAGGCGGCAGACCGGGCAAGCCTGGCTGCGTCTGCAGCTGGCCAATAGGAGAGGCCGACTGAGGCGCAGCTCGATTCTGATTGGACGCCGTCAGTGGAAGCACAAATCGAGGCCGAGAAGTGCCTCCGCTACCAATTCTGTTATTGTCTGACATTTGATTTCTTTATTTGATGTTTAATTATGTTTACAATCAATTGTATTTTTTTAACAGGAAATCACAATAGCTCTCGAAGAAGTGGCTCATATGGCCATGTTGTTTAACTGAATAAACATGAATTCAATTAAAGATTAAAATAGACAAACAATTTAGAATTTTTACATTCTTTTTATTTATAACAATCGAATGTTGTACATAAATATGGTAATGGTATCAGAATATTAGAACTATTAAGTGTAGAATAGGCCTATAGAATAATTAATATTTAAAATTAACCACAAAATTATCTATAGCCTATACTAAGTCTATATTGGTGCATTCTACTAATTTCAAGAAGGTTATGGATACCTTTTGGCAACATTGTTCAACTACATCAGTTCTAAGGCAGTTATGCCTATCATGTTGACTCCTGAGATATACATGCAATTGTATAGATAATTTAATTAAGTATGCCTTTACACATATCATTAGTATATTTATACTCAGTGCTCACATAAAATTAAAAAAATATAAGCACTAAATAGTTAAAAACAAAGAGAGACTTAAATGGCATGCAAATCAATAAAATAATAGCAATGTCTTACTTTCCTGCAATAAATTCTTTTGAAACCAAATTTTAACAAACTTAACAAGTTAAAGACAAATTGAACAAAAGTAAACAAAGTTAACATATATTAGTTTATTAAAACAAGTCTATTAAAGTATAATTGAGCTAAATGCAAGTCTTTATAATATATACAACTCTTAAAAATAGCATTATGTGGCATTGTAATGGGTTATCTAATAGAGGAAACTTTTAAAGCAAGTCTTTAGATAGTCAATGCCAGAGGAACTTGCTTAATTGGGGTCAAAAAGGTCATCACCAGTTTTATTTTAACTATAGAACTTTGCCTTTACATGCAAAGTTCAAAACTTGCCAACATTTTCAAGATTTGCATAAATTTCAATTATACTTCTAATAAACTTGATAAAGTTTTTTGTTAAAAAAATATAGAATTTCTAGCTATAGTTATGTCACTATTATAGAAAGTATAATAGTGATAATTATAATTGTAATTGCAATTCCATTATAATTGCCAGGTAAAATTAAGGTTGCATAGGAGCCCAACAACTAGCTTTTACAACCAATGCCTTTTTCTTCTAAATACTAGTTTCATGAAAAAATTAATTATAATGCATATACAAGGTTATGTGCTGGTGCTCTGTCTACTCTCTATAAAAAATCCCACCACTAAGTCACCAAGCTGTGCTAGTTCTCTTCCCTGTACACTGAGAATCCCACCGGTTAGCCACCAGCTGTTGTAGGGCTATTTTTTTATTCCTATTATTGACTGTTCTAAAGCTGCCACAAAGTTGTTACAGGGGTTATTCCTTCTTGTTAATATTGCTGGTTATTACTTGCCTTTTACTAGTAGCGTATGTACTTCTATTGGTAGCGTATGTACTTCTATTGTACTTTTTTGGCCTGAGCAGTCTTTAGGCACTGTCTATTCTATTTCTATACTCTAAAGATATTATTCTCAGTCCTGGGCGTTCCCAGGATCAGAGGGTCACAGCGCACTTCGCTGGGTATTCTGCCCTGAGGCGGGTTTCTCAGACTCTAAGCCTGGATTTCTCTACCCTGTGGTAGGAATTCTGCCTTCTAAAGGTGGGTTACTAGACTCCTAAGTCTAGGATTTCTCGTTCTCTAAGAACGGACTGAACTCCCAATCTTGGGGTGACTCTTATGTCACTATCCACTACTCGAAATAAGTAACACAAGTGATCACAAGTCCAAGGCTGATTTAAAGCTTGATCAATGTTCGAAACAATGGTACAAGAAAAGGTTCACAAGGTTATTTATTTTTGCTCCCAGCTGACTCCTATTTATAGTAAAATTTTACTAGTATTTAAAACAAAGTATTAATACATAGAATATTCAGAATATTTTGCACATAAGAAATATTTTTAATATTCGCATGGTATAACAACAGTAGTATGTTTTTGAAATGCAACTTTTTCTAAGAAATCGTTATAAAAACTGGAGGCCTATTATAGTTAGAACCTATAGTATTGATGTAGTACACTTTGTAATTTATATACTTGTATTCCTATATTTTATGAAATATCAGTCTATTCTTTCTTAGAAATTTGCACATTTTAAAATTCCACCAAGTTTTTGTTTAAATATTGTGTCATTGAAAAATATTCTATTATTTTATTTATATAAAATTTGTTTAAAATTGTTCCAAAATGCAGGATGAATAGAATGTGAAAAAGGCAGAAGGAATCAACCATTTATGAAATCATATTTTGTTCTTATGTTCAATACTATGGTTCTTCTATTTTGCAAAGTATTCAAGCTAAATTGCCTTGACAGATTTGAATTGGCTTATTAATTTCTATAGGACTATAAGACCCAAGCATTGGGAGAATTTGAAACCATTTAGAAATGAGATAAATCTCAATAGTCTGAGGTAAATTTCTATAAAGAAGTAAAATTGCCTTAGAATAATATAAATGCTTAGAATCTATAACACTCTGATCCCAAAAATGCCTAGGACTGAGAGAAATCCCTTTATAGGAATAACTGAAATATAGGAATAGGGTAGACAGTGCCAATAACTTCTCAGGCCAAGAAATAATATAGTAAAAAGTATATATGCTACCAGTGGGTATATTCATGTACTACTAGTAATATCTATCATTAGTAAGAGTATATAAGTAGTAAGAACATTAAAAACCATTGAAACAGCTTAGTGGCAGTAGAGGCCAAATGAGCAAAGATTTTTGGTCAAGCCAAGTATCAAGTCAAGACTTGGTGCTTATATCAAGTAGGCCAGTTGAGAAATGTTGAGTGAGTAATCTGCACATTTTATATAGCACTTTCTATAGCCAAACTGTCAGTGTCATTTTATACAAAGATTTATATGAATATATTCTATCATAAACAATTAATATTTTGTTTTTAATACTTTATTTATTATTAAAAATAAAAAATTTACTAATTAATGTTTGTTTATATTGGTCATTCCATGAGAGACTTGAAGACAATTTCAGGACATTTTATGCAATGTCAGATCAAAAGGTAGAAGAGTATATAAGGACTTAATTATGAACTTATAAAGAAATGATAAATGAGTTAAAAGTACAATTATTAAAAATAAATTTAACAATTAATTATATGAAACAAGGGCTGCAGAGCTGAGTTGTCCAGCTGACTGCCAAAATATGACATCCATATCTCCAGGAGTGTCTTGCCATAGTTGCAGCTTGTTAGCCGGCCAAATTCTTGTATAAGGATTTGAAGAAAGAAGGTGATAATATTTCTAGTTAGTGTTCTATTCAGATATTTTTTGTATAAAAATACAAAGATTGGGCGCAACAATAAAACTGATACAACTATTAAAAAAAGGGAAATGCCATGCTGATATTTCTTTCTTAAAAGGCATATTTACCCTATATTATCTATATACAGACCCATTAAAAATATCCAACTTCTTGAATTAACCAAAGTAAAATTTCTTGACTTAAAATTGAAGTCAATTTAAAAAACTCAAAATCAAATTGAAGTAAAATTGAAAAAATAGCCAATCACTTGACATGTCAAGTACTCAGTAGAGTACTCATTTGGCCTCTGCCCTCTAGGTGGCAGCAATATTAATAAATCATAATTGAGAAAATAACCCTACTACAACTTTGGTAACAGCTTTAAGGGTTATTATACAGATAGAAGAAAACTTCTATTATAACGTCGGTAGCATTAGTGAAATTTTAATAAGTCAAGCAAAGTCATATTACAATTGGTATTAGCAGATCAATTTTGGATGGAAAAAGTTAGCCCTGCGGCCTGCCCTTAGGATAGGCCTAAGTATATATAGTTTATTTTTTAAAATCTTCATTGTTACCTTTATAATACTAATAGAATAGCAATATAGATTGCTAGTATAAGCTAATTTTCTTTGATTATATATTGTTAGGCCTGGTGCGTGGGGTTGGGGTGCGCTTTTACTCCGTGTATTGTTTGTGTTCTTAACTCTGTGCGTGTACTCATGGTCCGTGGCTCTCGCTCTTTGCACATCTCTGCTCTATCGTGATTTTAATGTACATTGTTGGTGTTTTAGCCCTGGGGTGGGGGTGGCTACTATTGAACCTTGCTTGTGATAAATCGTATTGTTGGTTGTCGGTGCACTTGGCACGTTCGTCTTGTCTCGCATACTCTCAGCTCATGACTTGTTCATTTCAACATTTTGGCGTAACGAGCAGGATCTACAGATGTCTATAAAGCTACGAGACCCACTGCCTCTAAACAACATTGAAGAGTTGCGGGTGTGGATCGAGGTCTTTGATGCCCAGGCGCGATCAAAAGGAGTGAAGGACACTGATCGCACTGATGACATAGTCGGCAATCTGGCGTTGACCAATGCCTTCCTTGGCTGCCTTGGCATGGCACAGCTCATCAAAGTGAAGCAGCTGGTCGCGCCCAAACCGCTCTCGCAGATGAAGTGGGCGGAAATCAAGGAGTGCCTTGTGCGGTTTCTGGAGCCCAAGAAGAGGCTGCTGATTGCCGAGAGAGCGGCTTTCATGTCCATGCGCCAAGGAGACGGCGAGACGGTTGCCGGCTTCGCTGCCCGACTTCAAGAGCAGGCGGTAGTGTGCAAATTCGAGAAGCTGAAGGGCGAGAATGTTGATCCAGCTGAGCAGCTGATCAAAATGCGCCTCATCGCCGGTCTTAGCAACCAGGAGGTCCGGAGCAAGGTTCTCGAGTGCGAAGTCTCCGCAGAGCTCTCGGTGAGCCAGATCACCGAGTACATGCAGCAACTTCAGATGGTGAGCAAATTTTCGTTCGGGCCACTGACTGCCTCCGGCCAAGCTGAAAGAGACTTGGCGGTGCATCAGGCATTGCCCGCTAGCCAGGAGGTGCCAGAAGAGGATTCTGCTGGTGCCAACAGCATCAACGCGGCTGAGATGGTGAGGCCCAGAGCCGGTGGAGGCCAAAGCTGCCAGTGTTGCGGCCAGGCGCAACATCACAGACCGACAGACTGCCGGGCCCTGAAGGTCACCTGTCACAAGTGCGGGAAGACTGGCCACTT
Source organism: Macrostomum lignano (assembly GCA_002269645.1). Classification (NCBI taxonomy): domain Eukaryota; kingdom Metazoa; phylum Platyhelminthes; family Macrostomidae; genus Macrostomum; species Macrostomum lignano. Next base: position 50,666 of record NIVC01003303.1, read on the forward strand.
CGCGAAGGTCTGCCGGAGTGCCAGGACCCACTTTGTCGCACCCAACGAATCCAAGCACTCTGACTCTGTAACCAGAGACGAGCCGGTTTTCTACTGCAGTGCGGGCACCCCTGCTGCATTCTGCGATGTGAAAATCAACAGAAGGCAGGTCAAAATGGAAAAGGACAGTGGCGCCTCGTGCTCACTAATCTCGAGAAAGATCTGGGAAGAACTTGGCAGGCCGCCACTGAAGTCGCCCAAGTCTTGGATGCTGGCCTACGACGGGCACGTGATGAAGCAGCTCAGCATCCTGGAGTGCCTGGTGGAGACTGGCGGCCCTGATGGCTGCTTTGCTCCGGCGGAGCTGCCCGTCATCGAATGCGAGCAGAAGTTCGGTTTGCTCGGCTGGGATCTGCTCAGCTCGCTGCCAGCTCACCACTCAGATGAGGCCAAGCCGCCCAGCAACAACAGGTACGAGAGCTTGTTGGGCATCAAGGGAGCAGTTGGCGAGATCTTGTTGAAGGCGGGAGCCAGGCCAATTTTCCAACCAGCCAGAGAGCTGCCGCTGGCGCTGCGTCCACTGGTGAAGAAGGAGCTGGACCTGATGGAGAAGGCGGGCATAGTTGAGAAGGTGACTTCCTCAGAGTGGGGCAGCCCCATTGTGGTGACGGTGAAATCCGACAAGATGTCTGTGAGGATCTGCGGAGACTACACTGCTGTCAATCAGTGGGTGCAGGACCAGACGTACTTGACTCCGTCCATCAAGACAGCCTTCTCAAAGATGGCAAACAAGAAGTTGTTCTGCTGACTGGACTTATCTGACGCTTATTATCAGGTTCCACTGGAAAATGAGTCAAAAGACATCACCACAATCAATACCCCTTTCAGCTGCTACCGCTTTAACAGGCTGCCGTATGGCATCAAGGTTTCTCCGTCTGTGTTCCAGCGCGAGATGGAGAAGCTGCTGGGTGAGCACCCAAGTGTCATCGTGTACCAGGATGATGTGCTTATGGGAGCGGTGTCAAAGGCAGAGCTGCAGAATATCAGAGAGAAGGTGCTAGACAAGCTGAGGGTGGCTAATGTGAAAATCAACAAAGCGAAGTGCATTTTGGAGGCCAGAAGCCTAAAGTTCCTGGGCCACATCATCGATGAAGAGGGGATCAAGCCAGATCTGGGAATGGTGCAGAAGATTCAGGATGTGGAGGCTCCGAAAAGCAAGAAGGATCTCGAGCGGTTTCTGGGCTTGACGCAGTTTTATGGTCGGTTGGTTCCCAACTTTGCTGAGAAGTGTTGGTCTCTGCAGGAACTTCGTCGAGCGGACTGTGTTTGACTGGAGTGCGGCTGCTGAGGCAGCGTTCACCAATGTGAAGCAGAGCCTGAGCTCGAATCCGTGTGTGAAACCATTTGCTGTCAACTCGCCGGTGTGTCTGCGGGTGGATGCTAGCGAGCAGTCTCTGGGCGCTGTGCTGGTGCAGTCAGGGCACCCAGTCATGTACCTCACTCGGGCGCTGACCAAGTCTGAGGCCAACTACTCCAACATTGAGCAGGAGGCTCTGGCCATTGTCTGGGCGGTGGAGCGAGCCTGCAAGATGCTCCTGGGGAAGAGGTTCACGCTCCAGACTGACCACGAGCCACTGAAGTACATCTTCAATCCCAGCAAGAACCTTCCTAAAACAGTGTCGGCAAGACTAACTCGCTGGGCCCTGCGACTATCTGCTTTTGACTACGAGGTTGAGTATGTGCCAGGAAGACTGATGGTGGATGCGGATGCCTTGTCTCGTTTGAGTTTTGCTGCCCAAGACCCTCCAAGTGACGCCATGCACCAGTTGGAGCATGAAGAGGTCGTGTCAAAAGGAGCTCTTGTGACTCTGCAGGATCTTCGTGGGGGAACCAGGATGTGCGCGTTGATGAAGCGGCTGCAGCAAAGGATCAGAACAGGCCGGTGGGGCCAGGTGTCGCAGGTGGAGAGGCCGTACAAAGCGTGCCGGGAGGCGCTGTCGGTGGAAGACGGTCTGGTGATCCACGGAACCAGAATTGTGCCCCCACCTGTTCTCCGCAGGCGCATTCTGGAGGTGGCGCACGACGAGGTGCATCTGAGCGCCGACAACACCAAGGCGCACATCTCCAAGGAGTTCTGGTGGCCGGGTCTCGATCGCAATGTTCGCAGCTTTGTGGAGCGCTGCCAGCAGTGTTCAGAAACTCGGCCAGTCCTGCAGCGAAGAATCGACACCTGGCCAGCCGAGAGTGAGCCGTGGTCCCGGGTTCAATTGGACCATTGTGAGATTTCTGGTGTCGGCCTGCTACTGCTGCTGTCGGACTCCTACTCCGGGTGGCCTGAGGCGATTCAGGTGCCAGACCGAACTGCGGACAGTGTCCTGCGAGTTCTGAGAGCGGTATTTGTCAGGAATGGAGTGCCTCGGACGCTGGTGTCGGACAATGCGCCAGAGTTCAAGTCGGAGAAAGTGTCCCAGTGGCTGCGCAGCATCGGGTGCCAGGAGCTGCACACTCCACCGTACCATCCGGCCTCGAACGGTCAGGCAGAAAGGCTGGTGAGGATCATCAAGGATGGACTCAAGGCGTGGACGAAGATAGTGCCGTTCGACCACTTCCTGCAGAAACTGCTGCTGACGATCAGGACCAGCCAGCCCAGTGGAAATAGAGCGGCTTCTCCAGACATTCTGATGTGGGGTCGTCGCCTTCGCCACCCGCTAACCATGACTGAGCAGGTGGGCGATCCAATCTGGCTGAGGATGCGTCCAGGATTTTCGCCGGTTCCGGCCAAGTTCGTGGTGCAGCACGGCCAGAACACGGCGCTGGTAGCCCCTGCGGACCAATTGGACGGCGGCCTGCGGCTGGCGCACTCGAATCAGTGGACTGGCCAGCCGAGGCGCCTGGGTCGCCTGAGGGGGCTGAACCTGAGGCGGAGTTGCCGGAGCAGCTTCCTAGCGCCATGGTTGAGCACCTTCCTGATCCGGAACCAACGGAGGCGCCAATGAACTGGCCAGCGAGAGCCGTACGAGCTTTGGCCTCGCCAGCCTGTCTGCTATAAAGTCTAGTGACTCTTTGTGACTGTACTTGACTCTTTGATTTTGTTCTTGTGGTTTCAGTCTTTGTTTGCTTTGGCGGGGGGCAGTGTTGGGCCTGGTGTGTGGGGTTGGGGTGCGCTTTTATTCCGTGTATTGTTTGTGTTCTTAACTCTGTACGTGTACTCATGGTCCGTGGCTCCCGCTCTTTGCACGTCTCTTCTCTATCATGATTTTAATGTACATTGTTGGTGTTTTAGCCCTGGGGTGGGGGTGGCTACTATTGAACCTCGCTTGTAATAAATCATATTGTTGGTTGTTGGTGCACTTGGCACGTTTGTCTTGTCTCGCATATTCTCAGCTCATGACTTGTTCATTTCAACATATATTAAAATATTTTAGGCTTATTAACATTGCATTTTGATATGTATTTTTCTAAAAGATTAAATTTCTATAATATTGCCTAGGCTTTTATTATAATTTATATTATATTAACTTACTGTCTATATAAACTAGCCAAGTTAAATAGGCTAATCCAGATAAAAATGAAAGGTCCTGAATATTAGGGCCTAGCCTATTAATATTATCTTTAAATTAAAACTAAATCAAGTCATAATATAATTTATATAATAATAGGCTAATTTAATTTAAAATATAATGTTGTAGGCCTAGTTTTAATAGGCCGTTATAAAGAAAATAAATGTAAAACTGGCCCAATTTGCATAGGCTAAAGCATAATAGTTTTATAGATAGGCCCCTTTAAATTTTAAATTAAAAAATGTCCATTCAAATAAAATAAAGAGTAGGGCCTAGGCCATACTCAGGATCATGTCATATATGCCAGAAATTTCCAGTGCACATTCAGGACAGCTGGCGTATACTTGGCTTACAAAATTTTTGAAAGGGTCTTCTGGCATACACCTTGGCATATATACAATTGGCGCACCCTACATGGCGCACACACATGGCACACACTGCATGGGGCATATACATGGTACACACATCACTGGAGAAAGCTGTGCCATGGCTACTGCAAGAGACAAAATCAAAGAAAATAAAATACATGAAGCGTGAAATTTTGCACAAAGTTTAACAATGATTTTGCAAATATATTGTAATGACAATTGACAACAGTTGCTTTATTTGAAATATTCTTTAAATTGTGTTTTACTTCTTATTTTTATTCTTTATTTTTGAAATTAAAAACATAAATCTTCAAAATTTTAATTTATAATCTTTACTTGCAATTACGCATTTTTTTACATTAGGATTAAGATTTAGGACTGGTAGGCCTATACCTGGCACACTTGTGCATTTTGGCTAGCGTACCTGGCGAATACCAAAAAAATTTTGGGGTGGCTTCTAGCGCACACATAGCATGATCCTGACTATGGGGCCTAGGCCTATCTGACTGAGCATTTTGCATTTATCAGGGCCCTAGTTTAAACATACCACTAACCACTAGGCTTCTTGTTTAATTCAGGCATAGGCTATACACATACAGATATAGGCCCATCTATGCCACCAATAATTTTATTATAAAATTATAAAAAAAATAGATAGGGCCTAGTCTGTGATCCTACATTTCAGTTCTGAATTAAAACATTAGCAGATTAGATTGTGATTGCAATGATGCCAATTTATTTTAAATAAACCATAAAAATGAAGTCAATATTTATGGACTGGAGTTGTACAGAACTCAAGGCCGACTAAAATCGATGAGACTTGTTGATCGTTGCAGGTTAATTAGGACTCAGTTAGCCAAGTCAGTCGAGTTCACTTTAAAAATCACCTTTGCCCTTTGCGCTGTTTTAAAGTAGGGCTTAGTAGTAGCTGTACTAAGAGTTTTGGCTCCGGCAAATAGCCTGTTTTTAATTCCTATGCCAATGTTCAATTCGAAAAGGAAGGTTTATGAGTTATGATAAAATTCCGATGTTTGTAAAAAATATAGTTTTTTGAAAGCGCGTCTGATATTTTACATCTTCGGGCGTCGGGACGAAGAATTCTAATCTAATATTATAAAATTCTAAGGATTTTTTAATTTTGAAAGTGTGCAAAACAATTTTGTTTTGCTACATGATTTACTTTCTATTCACTAACGGAAAGTAGTACGTAGAAAGTTTAAATAGCAAGTTAATGTGTGTGAAATGAAATGCGTAGCATTTAAATTTAACATCAAGAAGGACCATTGTAGTTGAAGGACTCGGCACTCACGAAGCACGGAAAAAGTTTTTAAGGGCTGATTTTCGAAGCTTGATGCTGCCTCTTCAGATACAGATATTAAGATGATTATAGTCATCCTTGTTTACAATGTGGGTGTTTTTAAGCTGTATAGTTGTCTTACTGCTAAAGGTATTATTTTTTCTGGATAGAGCATTATTAAATTTTGTGTCATCTTACCTTTTCTTCTAGTAACGGCATCTATTAAAGCTAAAATTTAGTTTATTTGCTTAAACTGCTATAAATACATGTTCATTTTGTATTTATATAATGTAGCCTTATTTTGCTTGATGCATATAAGGATATTAGATCAAGCAACTGCGTTCAACATATATTAACGTCGACCCACAAATAGGTACATGTAGTGTAAACGAGATAGATCGTGTCATTGTAGTCGGGGCATAGAGAGTATTATATTTTATTAATACTACGTTGTATAGGGTTTCATTAATACCTGGTATAGGTAATAAGAAAGTCATACGCATCATGCTAGCCAATCAGCCAATCATTCTACTTCAATTCACAGTGGTGCGCAACCATGGGCGTCACCATCCTGCATGGGGAGGGGGACGAGTGAGAAATTCTCGGTATTACGAGTTGGGCCGAAAGGAAGACGCACATCGACAGAATTGGCTGCGCCGACGGAATCGGAGGAGCTGAGCTTGATCGTGTCCGGAGAGTTACTCGTCGAATCTCCCATCTGAACAACTCATCACGCATTTAGCCATCATCAGAGAAGTTTTAACAGACAAAGCGTCGCTTATTTCTACGCTACCGAAGTCGACATGGTTGATCATGGCGGTTAATGCGATTTCATCGGTCTCGTCGGCATTTCCTCTCGTGATCATGGACCAGTAATTCGAAATTTGTGTAGGGGACAGATATGTTGTACTCTATTATTCTACCTTGCGCGTTGCGCCTTTGTCTATTTATAATATACATCAAACTAATGCACGTTGCTCTCGGAGCAAACCCTAGCTTAGATCTCAAATATAAGTATCTCGTATGAATTGCATTCAATGGCCAAGTGGGGCTAAACTCAAAAAATTCTACTGGCCTGTCGTCCACTACTATATGTACAGTTGCTGTTGTCATTATTTGTTCAAACGCATGCAGACTCAAATTTGTAAGGATAAAAGTAGGGTAGGAACTATATAGGCGAATTGGGCGAAATAGGATAAAATTGAATGGCCTACGACAACTTGGTGGCATCTTGGTGACTGATTGACTGACTGACTGACTTAAATTAAGAAATTAAGCTATTGTAGAACAACAGAAATGGGCAAATAGTCAAAGCCTACAATAGTACAAGCAGTGCATGGCAAAGCTCCCATTAATTTCAGACAATATCATGCGAGGCGGCAATTGACTCAGGTGGTTGACAGGCGGAGACAGCCGGTCGCAGAATTCTAAATGAGCCCGGCGCGGAGGCCGCTCCAGGGGAGGAGCTGCGATCACGTCCGGGGCCGACGGCCAACCCCGACAGGCGTAGCAACGGAGGGGTGGACATGTGAACCGGCCCGCACAAGAGGACTGCAAAGGAGCGCAGAACTGAGCTTCCCACAGATGCTCTAACTCAACCAGAGTAAAACCGTGGAGTCTAACCGCCTAACCCTCGCCCCCGTAGTAACGGGCATGTCTAGTGCTTATTTGATTGCATCCGCTTCTGTGTAAACCCTGCCATCGTTAGGTAAGCTGTATCCCACCTCATCGGCAGCGGGGGGATGAGTTTTCAGAGAATTTGTAGACAACTCATTTAATATACACGATCTTGAAGCCCAAAGAGGCAATGCTTGTTTTGAGATCTAAAGTGTGACGTCAACGAAAAGCATCTCAGGTTTTGTTGTCTGTTCCACCGCTGTCTGAAGGCAGAAGATAACCGGCGTTTAGAACATCGAAAACATCGTGTTATATGACTGACTGGCTGACTGACTTACTGACTGACTGACTGACTGACTGGCTGACTGACTGACTGACTGACTGACTGACTGACTGACTGACTGACTGACTGACTGACTGACTGACTGACTCACTCACTCACTGACTGACTGACTGACTGACTGACTGACTGACTGACTGACTGACTGACTGACTGACTGACTGACACAGACAAATTAGATACATTGCATGGTTAATGCAAAGAGAAAAGAGAAAAGTAAAAAGCTTTTGCTGCCATGCACGGTAGAAATTTGTTTATTTTATATTTGGGCATTAAGATAATAACAAATTTTTTAGAGTAGCTTGTTTTAACAAGTTCTTTAAAATTCAAAATAGAATAGATTTATAAATAAACTATTGATTGGAGTCATTTTTAAAACAATCGGCTTTTTCTCTTGTTTCAATATTATCTGAAATCTGATTATTCTCAGAGATTTCTCAGAACACCTTGACGAATCTGCTCCAGGCGGGGTCCTTCTCGATGGCGTCACCAACACTGGAATCCGAGTAGTCCAGCATGCGGCAGAGCCCTGCGTCCGTGTTCACCAGAGCCGCCCGGCACTCCCAGCGGGAGGCGCACGCGTCCAAACAGGTGAACTGCTCCTCGATCGTGATGTCGGTGTAGCAATAAGTTGGCGTGATCTCCCCCAGCTGCAGGAACTCGGACCGTTTAAACACGCCGCTATTCGGGGTCTCGATCGGCTGGCACAGACAGAGCTTCGTCCCGCCAGACGTGGCGTCCATGATTCCCGACTGCCGAATCGCCAGTCCGTCGTCGCTATCGTTGATGTCGTCTGGACAGTCGTCCGACCAGTCTTCGTCGCCGAGCACGGGGAACTCGGTGCCGTTGGTCATCAGCCAGCCGGTTCTGTTGCGGTACCGCTCGACCAGAAAATCGGTGCCGCCCAGCCACAGCAGCCTCGGCCACAGGTGACGAGCAGCCCGCGCCCGCTCGATCCCGAGCGCCAGCTCTCCGTTGATGCCGTGGCAGAACCTGGCCGCGTCGCACCATGCAGGTCCTCTTGATGTCCGAGAGGTTCCAGAACAGGCAGAATCCATTCAGAGTGGTGTAGGGCGGCGGGCAAGCGAACAGAGGGTAACTGCAGATTACAGCAAATGCGAAGCTTGCAAAGAGCAGGAGGCCTTTCTTAGCCATTGCTTGCAGTTGGTCCTGTTCGGCGTCAGAGGCATGTCTTGTCGGAATGGGTTCCGACAAACGCTATTTAAGCGCTTCTTCTAGCAACCAGCAGATTTCCCTGAGCAGATAAACGATTCAGCAACTTAATCGCGATAAGGAGAATGCATGGGACCTAAAGCAAAACCTGGGTTTTGCGATCCAGTCTGATTTTTTGAACAGTTCAATTTCAATAGAGACAATGAGGCTGTTTGAAATCATTTTGTCGGCATCGGTAAACAGCAAAGCAGCTTAATTTATAAAATAAAATCCAGCTCGATCGCTTATCTATCTTGCTCTATAGAATTGGAAAAAATATTCGATTTTAGAGGATTCAATTCCAATAAAATAGTTTTTATATTTCACGTACTGGGAGCAGATTAAATCCAGTTAAACACTGCTGAGAATTCGTCAAATGAAATTATTCAGAGATGAATTAGCTTAATGATTAATTAGCTAAAGCATGAATTAGATTAGGGATGAATTAGCTAAGGGATGAGTTAGATAGATAGATAAATAGATAGATAATGCGAAATGAAACCACGCACACAGTTGAAGCAAATTCACAATTTCTTTAACTCTAAGAAAAGAACCGAATTTTCGACCTAAACAGGGTCTTCGTCAGGGTATATTGTAAATAAAAAACTGTAGATAAGATAGATAGATAGATAGATAGATAGATAGATAGATAGATAGATAGATAGATAGATAGATAGATAGATAGATAGATAGATAGACAGAAAACAAATTTGCTCTCATTGGGCCGTCTGCTGAGCCAGTAGTTGTTTGTCGCTGAGTTGCTGCTAATAATGGTCAAAAGAAGAGTTTCTGCTTTTATTGTGCAGCCCTCTTAGCCCATGAACGCATATTTGTTTCAAAAATTGCCTTTTTGCTGAAACAAACCATTTCAACTTCCTTTGATAGCTTATCTTTAGATCCTGGCACTGGAAGAACGAAGATTAAACCCAGTCGCATCATTGATTATTTAGTACAAATTTATCCGCCTAAATGCTGTACAAAACTAAACTCATCATCGCGGCTGCACTGCTTCTGGGCTTGACGTCAGTTGGAGGTAATTTTGTGAAGTTCTGTTAGCGTATGTATCAAGGATATTCATCTTCTATGAGAATAAACTAGCAGTCAGTAGTTTTCATTGGCCGTACTTATACATCGTTAAGCTCTCTGCCCTTTCAATGTGTCCCCTCGCCCTTAGTTAGTTAACTAAATTACTTACTTACTTACTTACTTACTTACTTACTTACTTACTTACTTACTTACTTACTTACTTACTTACTTACTTACTTACTTACTTACTTACTTACTTACTTACTTACTTACTTACTTACTTACTTACTTACTTACTTACTTACTTACTTACTTACTTACTTACTTACTTACTTACTTACTTACTTACTTACTTACTTACTTACTTACTTACTTACTTACTTACTTACTTACTTACTTACTTACTTACTTACTTACTTACTTACTTACTTACTTACTTACTTACTTACTTACTTACTTACTTACTTACTTACTTACTTACTTACTTACTTACTTACTTACTTACTTACTTACTTAGTAAGTAAGTAAGTAATCATATTCATAAACGCAAAAATAAATTTATATACTAGTAAGCAGTGTAGATTTTCTTCATCATACAACACCATGAATAAAAAACTTTCATTTTACAGCTGTGCAGCAGAACTTATCGGACTTTGAACTAGTGTTAGTTCAGAAAAACAAATTGGCCAACTCATCATCGAGATACGAAAACTCGGCGGACCCGATTCGTGTCAACGACGGCGTCACAAGCGCCTACATGATTCACACCGCAGACGGAGACCCAATGCCGTGGGTGATGCTGGACATGGATCAGCCGCACGCTGTGTTCGGTGCTCGTGTCTGGAACCGGCTTGACAACTCCTGGTACAAGCGATTCACGCAGATCAGCTTTGGTGAGTGAAGTCAGTGAGTGCTTGGGCCTTTATATTCGCGCTTTCACTATTTTAAGTACATAATTCTAAAGCCAAACTGCATCACGAATAAACATATCAGGTCTTTAATCTAATGCCTATCCTTCAGTCTGCACTGCTATCTAAGGAATTGCAATCTTCTCACACCCAACCTCTGCCACAACAGGTGTGACAAACAACCCCGCCGTGTGGACTTCATTCAATTCACACCTGTTCCAACTGTGCTTCTACTACACCGATGTGCCCACTGTTGCTGACAACCCGATCAAAGTCAACTGTTCCAAGCCCATTGTGGGCAGGTATTTCGCGATTTACAAGAACATTACTGGACTCTCTTCATCGCAACAGTACATCAACATATTTGAGATTGATATATTAGCAAGTGAGCACCTCTGAAGATTGTAAATCCAGTTTGCTTTGCTGTAGCTGACGCATCCAAAATATTTGTTTTCAGTGGCTAAGGGAGCCTCCCTGTGCGTCAGCAGTGCTCAGTCCAGCTTCCCAGCTGCATCAAGCGCCCTCCTGACCCGATGGTCCGGCCTGAAGAGCCCTCGGCTGGACTGCATCTTCAAGTGCACGGCGCAGCCGGCCTGCCTGTTCGCTTTGGTCATTCCTGGAAACGGCGACTGCCTTCTGTTCGGACCGAGCGGGGGTCTGGCCGGCTTCATCGGCGGCAGCTGCTTCCGCTGCGTCGCCGTTCTTGAGTAGTTATTGGCAGCGTCTGATAAAGCAGTTACAATGAAGAAAATAACGATTTTTGCTATATGATTCCAAACGGTTGTGTAATACTGACTATAATTATACGAGGGGTCACAGAAAAGTCTATAAAACCCCAAAATCACTACACTGTCTCTAGTGCCTATATGTTCATGACTCATTCATTTTATCGTGTAATAAAATAATCAATGAAAAGCAACATGTACTTTTGATTGTCTTGATTGTGGAACTTTATTGACTACTGATAGTATAACATCTAGCAAATGCAAAATAGGTAAATGATTTTACTGTGTAAATTGAATTCAACTAAACAAAGGACGCTTGCAACAAATGCAATGAAGTATAGAAACAGAAGCTCCTTCTAGCAATGTACTGCAATGCATAACTTCAATGAGAGCAATGATTTGAGTACCATTGGGTTTAGGGTATTTCGTCTAATGAATTTTCGTCCGGATCACTTTGTCCGCTACGTCTGGTCCAGATAGGACCCATATTCCAAGATAAATCTGACGGATCAAATACAGTTTCAATGTGACTAAGGACTTTTACAGACTACATGTTATCTCGTGTCGTTTTAATGATTTCACTAAACAATGATCGTTAAATATAAAAATTCGATGATTTATAACAAACTTACTTGAATGTAACGATCGTGATGCATTAAGATCATCTTCGGTAACTTTTCTCTTCAATCAAACCAAATGTGCTGTAACTACTTATCATCTTTTTCCGATTGGAGTTGAAACATGATTGATCGAAGAGACGAAGGGAAGTCGTATAATCGATTGTAGCTTCAATTCTTCTAACCAAAACTGCATTGTCTTCAAATAGAATCTTGTCAGCTGTAGTTTTGTCTGCATCGTTAGTAAAAAAGAATTAACCAAAAGCAATGTTGATACACATGCTGCAGAGCCAATGTAGGCCTAAAGTGCATGTATTATAAAACAATAAGGTTGAAAATCCTACTAGAAACTGCTAGACGAGACTACAAGAATTACCTTGTCGAAAGATACCAAAAGATGTCAACAGAGCAGTAAACTTCACTAAAAACTATAATTAATTAGTAGGTTGAGTTGTAAATAACTTCAAGTTTTAAGGGACATCAGCTTCATCCGTAGAAGGAAGTGGTTTTATCTGATCGTTAAAGGAGAAAATCCCATCATCTAGTTGAACCTCGGACATGCGTTTTCATATTAGAGGCAGGGGGGTTGTGTGCACCCTGGCGCATTTTAAGCGACATTGGCACACAACCGGCGAGAGGCATTACTGCCCATTCCGCCGACTCCCCTGAGCAGGCACACAAGCACAGAGTGCCGCGCTGGATCACTGGGGCTAGGCCCCCTCAGACAGGCGTATAGAGGTTGTACGTCGAATTGGATGTAAGACTCTATGCTCATTGCCATACAAAAGTGGGATCCGGCAGAAAGAAACTGCTGATTGTGACAAGATGATTCCATGTCAGACTCCCTTTTAGATTTAAAAAAGCAAAAATAAACACAAAAATTAAGGTCTTGACAAGTAGGGGGCCTTAGCCCAGCCCAATAAAAAAATAAGGTCTTGACAATGATAGAGGGACACAACTAATGTTTTAGAACTTAAAATTGCGTTCATCTTCGCAGACTACTCAGACGCTGCCGAGAACTACTCAAGAACGGCGACGCAGCGGAAGCAGCTGCCGCCGATGAAGCCGGCCAGGCCCCCGCTCGGTCCGAACAGAAGGCAGTCGCCGTTTCCAGGAATGACCAAAGCAAACAGGCAGGCCGGCTGCGCCGTGCACTTGAAGATGCAGTCCAGCCGAGGGCTCTTCAGGCCGGACCATCGGGTCAGGAGGGCGCTTGATGCAGCTGGGAAGCTGGACTGAGCACTGCTGACGCACAGGGAGGCTCCCTTAGCCACTGAAATTGCATCAGACTCACGATTTAGCAAAACTTGTGATTTTTATCGACACTACTCATAAATATTTTCACAAGTATGTCGATCTGCTCTCACTTGCTAAGATATCGATTTCGAATATGTTGAGGTACTGATAAAGTGGAACGAGGCCAGTGATGTTCTTGTAAATAGCGAAATACCTGCCCACAATGGGCTTGGAACAGTTGACTTTGATCGGGTTGTCAGCAACAGTGGGCACATCCGTGTAGTAGAAGCACAGTTGGAACAGGTGTGAATTGAATGCAGTCCACACGGCGGGGTTGTTTGTCACACCTGTGGTGGCAGAGGTGGGATAGCGACAACTTCAAAGTCTTAAAAAGAAATTAAATAGGTTAGGTAGGCAGGCAACCGAAAGTTGAAAATTCATATCTTAGCACTTATTCTGAAACATGTCTCTAACGAGTTCAACTCGATATCCAGAAATTATTTTAGCTGTAAACTAAAATACACTAGCAACCTTCGCCCCCGGGAGGCAAGGCAACAAAGAAAGGAATAAACTCTTTAATAAACTACAAGTAGCTTTTGAAACTGTACGGTCACTATTACCTGAAGGCTGCGTACGGCTGTTCAGTCCAAGGACTGGGGGGTCATCACACACACTAAATTACCAATTTACCCCAGCTACTGCTGGCACCCATTTTACAGCTGGGTGAACTGAAGCAATGCAGAGTTAGGCGTCTTGCTCGAGGACACAAATCGTTCCGAGTGGATCGAGAATCGAACCCCTAACCTTTCAGTCGTGAGTCAGACGCTCTGACCACTAGGCTGTAGCCTCTACCAATTGCTGAGATATCAAGGCTTATTGGGAGGTGTAACGAACCATGGTTTGATTGCTGAAGTGCTGTGGCTCATGGTGGGTTGCTCGATCAGAAGCCTTGAGCAAAAGCTCAAATAGGATGCTGATATCTTAGGCTAGGTATAGCTGAATTTCATATCGGAAGCATTTTGCTTTAAACATCATTTTCCTTAATAAATTAGCAATAAAAATGTTCAAAATCAAATTCAACATTCAGTTTGTTTTCTCATCCTAAATATTTTCGCCTCCTGAAACTTGTTACGTTAAGCGTTTACTAAATTAATAGTACATTAATACCCATGCTTTAAGGGCGTTAAGACAGCTTTAAGACAGCTGGGAACTCGCTGGCGATGTCCACGTTGGCAATTCCGATGTTGGCATCGTGAGGCTGGAGTCGCACTTGGATGCCCAGCTTCTGCATCAGATCGCGGCCGACGATATTTTCGCCCGACCTAGTGACGTGAAAGTCGTGTTGCAGTTCTTGGCTGCAGTACTTGACACAGACTGTTGCGAGCCCCGCGACGGCGATCTTCTTCCCGCCGTAAGCTCGTGGCTGTACTGTCGATGGCTTTAGATTGATGTCGCTCAGACTTCTCGCCGTAGCCTCGTTGAGCAGAGAAACTTTGGCGCGGCAGTCGACCATCAGGCTGACAGTCTTCGAGCAGGTGCCCAGCTGAAGCTCGACTCGGATCTCGTCGCTGCCATGCACCGCTTAGATCATGACCGTCTCGTCTGCGCTGACTTGGAGTGCCTTGCTGCGGCAGCATCGACTGAAGTGGTTCAAATCCCCGCAACTGTTGCATTTCTTGCCGTGCGCGGGACACTTCGCCTTGGCCTCGTGGCTCCGTCCGCATCGGGTGCAGGAGCTTTTGGCTGAATGCTGCGACCTGCTGTCTGGCGGAGCGCTGCCGGGGCCCTGTCGCCTCGCTGCCTGCCGCACCGTCTGGACGCTCCCAAAGGAGCTGGTCGCCGCCATCGCCTTGCTGCCTGCCGCCGCGTCCTCGATCGTAGTCGCGATGACAACTGCTTGCTCTAGTGTCAGCCTGGCGGCGTCCTTCGTCAGAAGACGCTCGCGTATTCGAGTGCTGCTGGTCTTATGGGCAAGCTGGTCGCGGATCATTTCGTCTGCCAGAGGTCCGTAGCTGCACGTGGCTGATAGCTCTCGTAGCCCTGCGACGAACGTGACTGCGTCTTCGCCCGGCAGCTGCTGTCGCTCCCTGAATCGATGACGCGCCAACATCACATTTGGTCGGTCACCAAATACCGTCGTCAGCTGATCGGGGTTTGCCAGAAGGTATGACCGTCAACAATCGCGTTTCGGGCCCTTGCAATCCGCTGCCCCTCGAAGCCGAGAAGTGCAGTAGATGGTTCCTGCACACCGTCACCAGTCGCGTAGCCTCATCAATCGGGGCTTCTTCTCCTGCCGGTCGGGGTGTCCAGATTTTGGCTGCTTGGCAATAGAAGTCGAATGCGTCCAGCCATCTGTTCCATGGGACCGCCGGTGATCCGCTTGTTGGCAGAAATGGTGCAGGTGGGCTAACGTTGAGAGCCATCTTAGTCGATCCTCGTCGCCAGTTGTTGTGTAGCCAAGACTTGAGGTTTCCAGTTGTAGTTGAAAGTAAAGTGCCAGTTGCGCACAGTTGCTTTATTTATATTTTAGTCACCTTAGAAAAACTACATGATCGATATTCTGTCCACACTAGAAAACTACACGATCGATAAATTAAAGAGCCAGAGATATCACGTGATCAATAAATAATACATTATACGGACAATTTATCAACTACTCTACTGAAAGTGGCAGTATAAGTAAAATACAATAATAATAATATAGTTAGCAGTTACGTTATACCATACTATATTAGAAATCTCAGCGTAACAATATTATCATTTAGTTGACCCGTCAAGTTACACGACACAACACCAGGTAGCTTAATTACCTGGCCGGAGTTTTTGGCAGGGCGGAGGGAATTAGAGTACTTAAGTAAGTACAAATAGATTAGGTCCAAATCAAGACAATAAGCAAAGACTAAAGACCAACTTCACTCACCAAAGCCGGTTCCAGACACGAGCACCGAACACGGCGTGCGGCTGATCCATGTCCAGCATCACCCACGGCATTGGGTCTCCAGCTGCTGAATGAATCATGTATCTATTGGTGACACCATCGTTGACATGGATGGGGTCCGCCGTGCCCGAGTACCTTGATGATGTCTGGGCCGATTTGTTCTTGCCAACAAACACCAGTTCGAAGTCAGAGACATGCTGCACAGCTGTGTAATAAAGGTATTTCTTTTGAATGTAGTAGCTGTTTGATGAATTCAAAAAATCGTAGTTAACATCCATATTTTATTTTAGAAGTATTTTAGACGCTCCACTGCGTGTCCAGGGGCTAGTCAAGGAAAAAATGATGAGGTTAATCTTGCTAACATTTAGTAGAGGCTGATTTGTCATCCAATTTTTGATGACAGCTCAATTAGCTCCCAAAGGTAAATCCTCTGAATCCATGAGCAACCCTTTTTTATTTTTATTAGAGGCAGGGGGGTTGTGTGCACCCTGGCGCACTTTAAGCGACATGGGCACACAACCGGCGAGAGGCATTACTGCCCATTCCGCCGACTCCCCTGAGCAGGCATACAAGCGCGCGGATACGTACGCAGGCACACACTCACACAGGAGTGTACAGCGGCCCTAACTTTATTTTATCGTTAGGCATTGTCGGATTTCCATCCTCCAAATATTTGTACTTTCTATTACCTTGTACTTTTCAGTTAACCGTCTCCCTTTGTCTACCATGCCTTTCCCACAGACTATCGTAACCGTTCATTTACCACAGACAATTCAGCTGGCCTGTTCATTATTGTTAGTATAAATACAACTTCAACCCGCGGCTTAGGCCCTTCACTTCTTCTTTCCCCTCCTTCCTTTCTGCACCACTAATCACATATTGTTAGTTGTTAGTTTATTGTCTATTCGACAATTCTGGTAGCAGAGCGTGGTTCCAGCAGTCGGAGAATGACCACCTCTCAGCCTCTGCTGAAGCGACCACTGCCGCGGAGCAGCCACCCGCCGAAAGCAGTGACCCGCTGCCAGCCGCTTCGTCCGCCACGACATCCGCTCCTCCCGCTGCTCCGTCCTCAGCTCCGATCCCTGCAACAGCTCCCACTGCCTCCGTCGACGTGAACGCCCTCATCGCCTCAATGACTGCGATGATGCAGCAGAACCAGCAGCTCATTCAACAGCTTGCCGCCACCGTCCGTCCAGCCTCAACATCAACTGCCTCAACGCCCGCATCAGATGCTCACGATCCGGCCGGGCTCATCCGCTCCACCATTCTCAAGAACGTACATCTCCCGATCTTCGACGGTACGGACCCTGCTGCATTTCCGGGCTTCTGGGACGCCTTCGTCTACCGCGTTGACCGCTCCAGCCTCAACGACGTCGACAAATTCGAGGCGCTTCGCGGTCTGCTCTCCGGCTCCGCTCTCAAGAAGCTCGGTGCCCTCAATGCCTACCAACCCAACGCCTACGCCGAGGCCTGCTGTGTCCTCCAGGCCAACTACACCGACACACAGGAGCAAAAGAACGCCTCCTTCCAGCGTCTCCTCGCCCTTCACTGCAACTCTGCCTCCGACATAGACGAGCTCGAGACCTACACCGACGCCCTCCGACTCGCTACCGGCCAGCTCCTCCGCCTTGGCGAGCCCGCCAGCACCATGGACGGCTACGTCTACGCCCTGTGGAGCCGCCTCCCGATCGAGCTGCAGAGCGAGATCCGCAACCTTCGTGCTGCCAACGGGCAGCCTCTCATGCCAACTATGACACAGCTCCAGTGCCACCTCGATTACAAGCTGAAGACGCTCAGAGCCGCTTCCGCTACCCCTCCGGCTGCGACCTTCGCTTCCGCCATCCTTCTGGGCAACGCCAGTTCCCAGCCGCCACAAGCCCGCAGCACCGGCAATCGCTTATCGTCGGACGCCTATCAACCTGACCCCGCTCCTTGCGCCGACATTAAATCTCGCCCAGCCGCGAAGTTAAGTTCCACTGCCAGCCAAGAGCCCAAGAGTTCTTGTCCCTGCAGCGACGCCAGTCAGCCTATCAGCCCTAACGTACCTGCCCAAGCGCTTCGAACGACTCTCAAAGCCTGCCCGACACCCTTCAGGGCCATCCTCGACGGCTCCCTCGATACCACAGCCTCTCGTCTCAACGGCTTCCTCGGCTCCTCGCAAGTGGTCATTGCGAACACTTTCCCTAACAACGATGGGCTCCACCTCGACCGACTTCTGGACAGCATGTCCAACCTCGAAGCTCTCGGCACGGCAAAGGATGCTGAACGGCCCGACGCCAGGAACGACAGACCCCAGGAACGCCTGCCCGACTCCATCATGCGCGATACCGACGGTCGAATCTCCGTCGACCTGCCATTCGAACCTGGAGCCGAACTCCTACCTTCCAACTTTGGCCAGGCCTTCGGTAGTGCTCAAGCCACACACCGCCGCCTCAGCCTTCCCGAGCGCGAGGCCTACTACGCCGAGTTCGAGAAGCGCAAGCAAAAAGGTGTCCTGGAACGAGTCAGCCCTGGCCAGCCAGCTGGCCCAGTCATCCAGACTCTGCCGCACTTCCCAGTCATAAAGGAGAGCTTCAACACGACGAAGATCCGCCCCGTCGTCGACGGCGCTACACTCGACGACCTCCTAGAGCCTGGGCCCAACCTTCTGACCTCAATGCTTCAAGTCTTACTAGTTCACCGCGCTCACCGGTTCAGCATCTCATCTGACCTCAAGGCCGCCTTCTACCAGATAGGTGTTCACGAGCCTCACCGCGACGCCCTCCGCATCATCCTTCCAAAGGATATCAACAAGCCGCTAGTACAAGGCAACTTCGAGCTCTGGCGCTTCACTCGCATCGTCATGGGCGCCTCTCCCAGCCCGTGGATTCTCTTGGTGGTCCTCCACAAGATCTGCTTGGACGCAATTAACTCTGGAGATTCCGACCTCACCCGACCCGAGCTCGAGCGCATCATCGGCGGCCTCTACGTCGACAACCTTGTCATCGGCGCTGACACCAAGGAAGATGATGCCCGTCCCGTCTGCCGGCTTGGCTTCCGGCCCGGAATTATTGTTGCACCTGACTAAACATTTTACCGTTTCCACGAACTAAAATCAATGCGCAAATACTCGCTTTTAATCATTCTACTGATTTTACCATTCAAAATCCCCTCTATCTTATCGTTACCTGTTGGCCCCCCGAGCCTGTCGGATTTCCATCCTCCAAATATTTGTACTTTCTATTACCTTGTACTTTTCAGTTAACCGTCTCCCTTTGTCTACCATGCCTTTCCCACAGACTATCGTAACCGTTCATTTACCACAGACAATTCAGCTGGCCTGTTCATTATTGTTAGTATAAATACAACTTCAACCCGCGGCTTAGGCCCTTCACTTCTTCTTTCCCCTCCTTCCTTTCTGCACCACTAATCACATATTGTTAGTTGTTAGTTTATTGTCTATTCGACAATTCTGACACTTCACTGCGCCTTGGGGGGTTGGCTCGCAAGGCCGTTAATTGCACGAGCAGAGCCAAGCCGAGATTCCAATTCAGCCCCAAATTAATGTGACTGCACTTGGAATCGAGCCTGGGTCGCTGGCACACCAGAGCAGCTGCGCTACCGCTGGGCTACGGCCCCCCTATGAGCAACCCTTAATGTTGAGGGGAAGTTGAGGGAGGCTTGTTAGCAAGACAATTAAAAATTGATGATGCTATAGGCTAGAATTACAGGAAGACTGCCACCGGCAAGTGTTGTCTGCTGCAAGTTTAGCGAATGCTTTTCTCATTACTTTGACAAAAAGACAAAAGGCATTTTACTTACAGCTTCTGGGACAGTCTAGCTTTATACTAATTTGCTGTTTGGCTTCCACCTCAATTTTAGCATTGTGTGGCAGCCCTCTGTAGTAATGAACAAAATGCCACTTACTTGGGGCAAATGAAAATGCATTCAAAAGCATTCTCCGTGTTACTATGGCTATGACTCTTCTTCTTACATGTAATTCACCTAACTCAAAAAACGTTTTCAGGCAGTGAGCTAAGCTTCTTTCAGAAATTTTCGGTTCAAGCTAACTGACAACTGAAGATTCAGAAACTTTTAATGCACAAATGAGCAGTGTTACAGGCATCCGTTAATGAAAATCTAAACAATTCTATCATAACAAAAGGGATCATCGTTCAAAAAATCCGTTTACATTCAATTTAAAAATAGTTTAACGAACCCTTCTGACCCAGATACATTCTGTCTATTGATTTTACTGGTTTACCCAGCAAAATTGGTCCTTTGTACGAGATATTCCATTTAAATGATTTTTAGGCAACAGTACATGTACTACGTAGGATACAAAATTAATATGGAATCCTAAATTTTCCTAACGAAAAGTTCTATGAATGCGACACTAGATCTCTTAGAAAGGCAGGACATATCGAAAGATGAACATTGGAATGAACGCTTTGAACGCAAGATCGGGGATAGAATCCCACAGCCTTGACTACACTGTGTATTCAGAAAAGTCAATGCCAGTTATAAAGTTCATGCCCACTTCATGGCTAACGCGTGGCGAGTAAAGTGGAGATGAGTCCCGCCTAGATGTAACTTCCTTCACCACCATGCATTTTAAATGCACTGCTTTATGTGTACTGCATACTTTATGCATGTAGTTTATCGTTTCTCAAATCGATTATAAACATGGGTTTTTTACAGTTTACATAAACCTGATTGTACTTTGACGTTAAAAAATTAAAATACCGGTATAGTTACCTGCAACTAGCGTCAGACACAAGAGCAAGGCAACCGTTGTGATGACTGCAGTTTTACAGGCCATTTCGCTGCACACAAATGGATTGTTGAAAGAATTTGTTACTGGCAATCTAAAGCCTATATAGAACGGTTCTTTCTTAACCAAAAAGATTGCCAGTGCGTTGCCACTAGGGCTTGCTTCAATTTCAATGTGAGGCACAATTTTTCAGCAGCAATGGACTCATGTATATTTCATGGGCTGAATGAGCTAGGCCGAAAATCCCTATTTACACTATAACCAGAAAAACTTCCCGGCGACAAACACTTAACTGGCTACGAAGTTGGACGGCCCAATGAGAGAATGCAAGATGTTGAAAAAATGGGCATTAGGAAGAGACGACAGGGTGATGGCATACCCAAAGCTGTTGTAGCTTTCAACCTGGCTCGGTTGAAGGAAGCTCTTTCAGTGTGTGCTTTCACACATTGCAGTAAGTGCAGTTCATGGATACTAGGCCTATACTTTACATTTAATGTGTTTTTTTGGCTGCTCGTGTGTCATATTTGCTGTGCATGCCAAACCGGCTGTGAAAATGAAAAGTGAAACCTCCAAGTCGAAGACCTGACTAAATATAAACCTTGTAAAACACGAAATTTTGTCTTTGCAAGGCTGCTCTGAATAAACATGGACTGGATGCTTTTCTTACTAGCTTATTGTCGTAGCACAAGCAGCTTTGGGCTTTTCGCACCAGGGGCTGTAGCAGCAGGGGCTTTAGCACCAGGGGCTTTAGCACCAGGGGCTTTAGCTCCAGGGGCTTTAGCTCCAGGGGCTTTAGCACCAGGGGCTTTAGCACCAGGGGCTTTAGCACCAAGGGGCTTTAGCACCAAGGGGCTTTAGCACCAGGGGCTTTAGCACCAAGGGGCTTTAGCACCAAGGGGCTTTAGCACCAAGGGGCTTTAGCACCAAGGGGCTTTAGCACCAAGGGGCTTTAGCACCAAGGGGCTTTAGCACCAGGGGCTTTAGCACCAAGGGGCTTTAGCACCAAGGGGCTTTAGCACCAAGGGGCTTTAGCACCAGGGGCTTTAGCACCAAGGGGCTTTAGCACCAAGGGGCTTTAACACCAAGGGGCTTTAGCACCAAGGGGCTTTAGCACCAAGGGGCTTTAGCCCCAGGGGCTGTAGCAGCAGGGGCTGTAGCAGCAGGGGCTTTAGCACCAGAGACGCCAGAACATTTTCCGAGTGCCCTCGACTCAGTGCTATAAGATACTATCAGGAAGATAATGCAGAGTTTACTAGTAATAGCGTTTGCGTCTTGAAGATTTCTTGAAACTGTTTTAAAATTTCAAGCGGCCTTTGAAGAAGACCACCGAATATCTCTTTAAAAATTGATAACCAACAATTAAATAATCTTTTAGAAAATGTTACATGTAGCTAAATGTAGAAAAATTTAATGCAAGTCGATCCATTGCAGCTGCTGTTGCCACTACTAAAAGTAGTCAGATTACACTCTATTTACCGTCGGCATAGGAAAGGAAAAAAAATCCTTGAACAAGCAGTCGAATAATTTGCATAGATCAAATTCTTATTAAATCGTAATTATTTTCATGTATTTTTTACTTTTATCAATACTTTTTTTCGCTTATTTTTGCCAAGGACTACTTAAGTTGAAAGACGATCGATATCCTTGTGTTACACTTTTACACAGTCAACTACCATACATGTATAAGAAATGAAAACCTCCATTCTCCGTATTGTACTTTTTGGTAAGGCTACCTTTTAAAATTTTCCAAGAAACGTAGTTTACTGTCCTTAATTACAGTAAGTCTCCCCGTAATATCAACTGCTTTATAATTGAGCTACAGAAATTAAACGGTAGCTGTTGAGCCTGGCATTGCAACCTAACTGATGCCAGCCAAATATCAGATAATATCGCAACACGGGCTAAAATTGTTTATTAAAAGATCTTGTCAACCCACTCAAATAAGGTATTTCAGTAGCTATTTTACTGTTTCGACTTAACTGAACTGGAAAATGTTTGCAAAAATTATTCATACAAAAAATTGCAAAGTATTGCTATTTTAAAGTTGAATCGTTCAGTGGCAACATCCTACTCTATAGCAACTCAATATTCTCTGTAATTTTTTTCTGTGCGTCTTTAACGTCAAAAGTCGTTACTGGAAACTACTCAAGAAGACACACAACAAACATTTTGGAACTCAAAATTGCGTTCATCTTCGCAGACTACTCAGACGCTGCCAACTACTCAAAAACGGTGACGCAGCGGAAGCAGCTGCCGCCGATGAAGCCGGCCAGGCCCTCGCTCGGTCCGAACAGAAGGCAGTCGCCGTTTCCAGGAATGACCAAAGCAAACAGGCAGGCTGGCTGCGCCGTGCACTTGAAGATGCAGTCCAGCCGAGGGCTCTTCAGGCCGGACCATCGGGTCAGGAGGGCGCTTGATGCAGCTGGGAAGCTGGACTGAGCACTGCTGACGCACAGGGAGGCTCCCTTAGCCACTGAAAACAAATATTTTGGATGCGTTAGCTACAGCAAAGCAAACTGGATTTACAATCTTCAGAGGTGCTCACTTGCTAAGATATCAATCTCAAATATGTTGATGTACTGTTGCAATGAAGAGAGTCCAGTAATGTTCTTGTAAATAGCGAAATACCTGCCCACAATGGGCTTGGAACAGTTGACTTTGATCGGGTTGTCAGCATCAGTGGGCACATCGGTGTAGTAGAAGCACAGTTGGAACAGGTGTGAATTGAATGCAGTCCACACGGCGGGGTTGTTTGTCACACCTGTGGTGGCAGAGGTGAGTGTCATTAAGAAAATGATCTAAAAGTAGCTGCGAACCCCTTGCAAGACGCAAACAGCCTATTCGGATCTTCCTGTCGATATTAATTTCGCAAGGCATGTGAAAATTAATATGGCAATGGGGTTGTCATCTAGTGATTGTAGCGTCGGTCCGACGACTTGAAGGTCGGGAGTTCGATTCCCGATCTCACTTGAATAATTTGTGTTCTTGAACAAGACACTAAACTCTGCTTTGGTTGAGTTCACCCAACTGTAAAATGGGTGCCAGCATTAACTGGGGTAATTGAGGGTGTATGTGACGACCACGCAGTCCTTGGACTGAACAGCCAATAGCTACGGGTGAGCTGTCGGTAGCACATCTGGCCCAATTGGGGCAGGTGTAACAAAAATATGCAGCAAAAATGCAGCATCAAATTCAGTTAATCAAGCCGAGACCGAGATGTAGTCGCTCTCGTCTCAGGAATATTGAATTCAGTTGTATCGTCTACAATTCAGGAATCCGTGGATTGCACAGGGCTGCCATTGTGAGACTATATAGGAATAGTTTAATAAGCGACTTTCGCGTTCAAACATAAAAATGAAGCCCCAAATTATTGCAATCGACATGCACACGCGCTAGATTTGAAGAAGGGATTTAGCATTTTACTTTACATGTAAAAAGCAAAGCATTGAAGCTCATGTCTGCGATACCGAAGTTTCGGTGGACTCTGTGTCAATAACGATTCAGAATTCAGTTCTAATGTGCCATTAGCAGCATCGGCATTTTGTCTTTCTTAAGAAAGCCAAAGGATTCAGGCAGACTTTTAGATCTCCAGGACTCTGTCGGATCTCAATCAATAGTTTGCATCGAAGCAGCTGGGTGATGGGGCAGACCAGTTCTCTCTCTCGCTCACTCTCGCTCTCACTCCACGACCTCTAGTTCGATTCAGTATGCGACCACCTTAATTTATTGCGCCCTGTACACCCTGTGTGAGCGTGTGTATGAGTGTGTGCCTTCGTACAGCACTGTCGCGCTTGCATGTTGCTCAGAAGTCGCAACGGAATGGGCAGAATTGACGTCAGCGTTGGTTGTTAGGGACGTTGTCGCCGAAAGGCGTTGCTAGGATGCCCCGAGACCTTGTGCGAAGATATTTATAACTTATTCCACAGCTAGGCGTGAAGTTTGATGGTGATGACCAACTACCCCTAACCCTCTAGTAGAGTGGTTCTGGCATCAAAGAGAATACCTTTGGTGCCAAAAATGTATTTGAATTGCTCACTTAGCTGCAGGGGGCGGTCTGAAGACACGGCTGGGAGGCGGGGGGTCGCCCCCGCTAATAATCCGCTAATCCCTGAACCAAAACTATGTGCACTGACTGCAGAGATTTTAGCTGGCACTTACCAAAGCTGATCTGAGTAAATCTCTTGGACCAGGAGTTGTCAAGCCGGTTCCACACTCGAGCACCAAAAACAGCGTGCGGCCGCTCCATGTCCAGCATCACCCATGGCAACGGATCTCTAGCTGCCGAATGAATCATGAATCTATTGGTCACGCCATCGTTGACCCGGATGGGATCCGCCGTGCCCGAGTAGCTCGATGATGCCTTGGCCGATTTGTTCTTGCCAACCAGCACCAGTTGAAATTCAGACACGCTCTGCAGAGCTGGTGAAAGGTTACTTTATATGATTGAGGCTTTAGGCAAATTTACCTTGTAGGGATTTCTTTTGTCAGTTGAATTGAATCGAATTAATACATGCATGACCTTCAACACTTGTAGTTTGATTAATAATAATAATAATAATAATTGATTACAGCTGCCCTAATGGCAGCCATTTCGCAGCCATTTCGCGGCGCATCTGAAGGCTGCGTACGGCTGTTCAGTCCAAGGACTGGGGGGTCGCCACACACATCCTCAATTACCCCAGCTAATGCTGGCACCCATTTTACAGCTGGGTGGACTGAAGCAATTCAGAGTGAAGTCTCTTGCTCAAAGACACAAATTGTTCCAGTGGGGTCGGGAATCGAACCCCTGACCTTCAAGTCGTGAGTTCGACGCTCGAACCACTGGGCTGCAACCTTTTATTATACAGTGATAAAACCGTATAACTATTCATTTTTTATTTACAATTCGAAGCGAAATCTTCTTTAACTTAAGTTTCTGCTTCTAGACAGGTCAAAGTGAAATTTGTTAAAGCAATCAAGTTACCTGCGCTTATGGTAGAACAAAACAGGAAAGCTATGGTTATTTGTAGACTGTTTTGATTTCTGCTTGGCTTCATGCTAGCAAAAAGAAGCAATTTTTTAAGATTTTCTTAACCGATTTCTCCCAGTGACAAATAAGTCTTAACGCTATAGATGCGTCGTGAGAGATGCAGTGGTTAATAACTATTGAATGTCTATTGACTGAACGTGCAGTAGCACCTGAGCTGACTAAATCGAAGCTCAAATGCTGCTTATTGGTTGAAGCCATCTACCTGTACAGTTAGGCATCACAGTGTCTAGGGTAAATAAGTAATGGTTTCGGGTTTATGGCTTGATTTTTTATATTTGACATGCATGGAACCATGGTTGAAGGTTAACATCCAGGTTAGAGCTAATATTTGTAGGAAATAACGGACCATAAAATCGGTCGAACTTGTAGACAAACAAGGCCGAATCAGTAGAAGCGTATGCAGACAAGGTATGTCAGAACTGCTTATTTTACCTGGTTAAACATAGCAATGGCGCCTGTCAGAGCGGAGACAACTGTTCTAATCTTCCGATGAGACCTCTGCATTTCACTTATCAACCTATCTATCTATCTATCTATCTATCTATCTATCTATCTATCTATCTATCTATCTATCTATCTATCTATCTATCTATCTATCTATCTATCTATCTATCTATCTATCTATCTATCTATCTATCTATCTATCTATCTATCTATCTATCTATCTATCTATCTATCTATCTATCTATCTATCTATCTATCTATCTATCTATCTATCTATCTATCTATCTATCTATCTATCTATCTATCTATCTATCTATCTATCTATCTATCTATCTATCTATCTATCTATCTATCTATCTATCTATCTATCTATCTATCTATCTATCTATCTATCTATCTATCTATCTGTCTATCTATCTATCTATCTATCTATCTATCTATCTATCTATCTATCTATCTATCTATCTATCTATCTATCTATCTATCTATCTATCTATCTATCTATCTATCTATCTATCTATCTATCTATCTATCTATCTATCTATCTATCTATCTATCTATCTATCTATCTATCTATCTATCTATCTATCTATCTTCGCTCGCTCTTTCTCGCTATCTACCATCTATTGCCAGGACCTGCACCGGAGCGGTTACGAAAATTAGATTTCTCGGCAGTTGCTCGCACTCTTTTGCACTACTTGAGTAGTCTGATTTTCGTTCGGCATGGCTGGTTCCAGCAGTTAGTTCCTCTGGATAAAAGCGCTTACCGCGCCCATTGGCTTTCCAGCTGCCTTAATCGTTTCCGGTGATCTTGTGTGCGTGCTTTCAGCTTGATTGACTGCGGCAAGCAAGCTCGAAAGAGCTCGCTTCGCTCGCTCTTTCTCGCTATCTATCTGTCTATCTATCTATCTATCTATCTATCTATCTATCTATCTATCTATCTATCTATCTATCTATCTATCTATCTATCTATCTATCTATCTATCTATCTATCTATCTACCTATCTATCTACCTATCTATCTATCTATCTACCTATCTATCTATCTGTCTGTCTATTTATCTGTCTATCTATCTATCTATCTATCTATCTATCTATCTATCTATTTATCGATCTATCTATTTATCTTTCTATCTATCTAGCTATCTATCTGTCTATCTATCTATCTATCTATCTATATATATCTATCGAATGTAAGCCATAAATTATTAAAACATAGCTGCCAGTTGTAAAATATCTTTGATCCCGAGCTAGTTTGTCATCGTCTATAATTTATGGGAATTTACTTCTCATTAAAAACTAAACTACAAAGTTTTTATTACGTAACCATAGGAAATGAAATTACGTGTACCGAACTCACGAGGAAAAACTTCCAGATACAAGAATTGGGTTACATTGAAAAAAGAGTCTCGCTAAATACACTTGATTACATTCTACAGTCGGTTACGTAAGCGTGAGTACAATTGTCAACTGTCCCGCCTTTCACAGGCCCGCCGGCAGCTGTCACTTGTTGGACACGGAGATGCGGCTGAACAGCAGGCCGAACGACCTGCAAATCGGTCCGCACACGCAGTCGGTGACGGAGACGCAGCACTCCCTGTAGACCCCCGTGCAGATCTTGAACAGCTTCATGCTGGGCGTGATGCACCAGATGTTGTTATAAGCTACGATAGCAAAGGTGCAGCCCCAGTACAGAGCAATGCACAGGCCAGTGAGCACAGTGAGCAGTTTGTAGCAGCAATTCTTGCCGCCATTGTAGCACCGATATGAGTTGCGCCACACGCAGTCGATTGAGTGCGCATCGTCCGGCTCAGCCAGGACGTCCTCGAAGCCGACCTGCGCGGAGGTCAGTGAAATGTGTGTAGCACACGCAGACAGAGAGGCCTAAGGGGGCTAGTTTATAACGTTGACCAATGGTATCAACACAAGGACCACCATAGAAGTTACCGTTGTATTAGGACGTAACACTCGCAAATATTGCCGATTCATTTGAAGGCCCGCTTGTTTGCGTTTATTTAGCGATGCTTGCCTTCAAAAAGCACCCCTTTAAGCCTGAGAAGCTATAGAATAGATACATGTACAATGGTAACTTCTAGTGGTCCTTGTATCGGCAATTAAATGGAAAGACGTTTCAACTTTTCAGCATCGAGTTAAAAAACCGTTCGGAAAATCCAAAAATAAATTTTTGAAGCCCGGGAACTTTCCATATATTTTGCTATCAAACACTTGCGCTGACCAACCTTGAGGTATGCATTGAGTCCGTTCGGGTCGCGGTTGACCATATCCAGGTCGGAGTCGTCGCTCCTGCGTGAATCGTTGTCTCGGCCCATGTCGCGTCGCCTACTTCTGGTGAGCTGTTCTTGACTTCCTTCAGGCGGAGCAGAAATTCAGTTTATTATTCTGCTGGCTTGCGAACCCTCTTAGAGAAAGCTGCTCACTCACTTTTAAGGCGAAATTTTTCATTGCTTTTGCTGCCAGGGCGGGTTACGCGGCCACACCCTTGTGGTGGCCTGTCGATACAGCGACTTCTTAGGTTGGAAAATCACCGAGTTCCCACGCTGAGAAAGCAGCACAGCAACGTGGACTACATGGGAATTAAGCGAACGAATGGGTTGGGCGTGGCTGACCTCGATAGTTAGGATTTTCCCAGGACCCCATGGCGCAGAACGATGGCGCTGATGTTGAGATGGAATGGGAACAACGCCAAAAGAAATTACACTATGCCTACTATTGTAAGTAGCAGCTAAGGGTGCTGAGTCTCTTCGGTTTAAAAAGGGCCTGAAGTTAAAATGTTTATGCCCACAGAACAGTATGATAGCATGTGAAACTTCAAACTTAAGCTGACTTGCTTTCGAAGCTAAGAAAAATATGGAAGTCTAGCGTTTAGTATTTGTTCAAAATGGTTTAAGATCGCATTGGTATCATTGTCAAGTCTTCCTCAGGAGTAGTTCATAAGTATAATCATAATTAAAAGTCGCTTTGAGCTGTACAAGCTGCGGTCTAAGAATTGAAAACCTGAGTATCTGCATCTCCGCAACTGTTTTCGAAATTAAACCGAGTGCACCGGAAAACTGCTGGTCAGACTTCAGAGCTAAAAAAACAGGGATTACAAACGAAAGCAGTCATCTTTATTCAACGGATTGTGGGATTTAAAACCGTGTTGTGCTGGGATTTCAAAGTATACATATGGTAAAATTAGGAATGGATTGGAGAAACAAGACGTGGAATTCTAAATCAGTGTGCGGGAATTGCCGGGGCTGGGAGAAGGAGAACCGTCCCGTGCAATACGATCCCGGAGTTAGCGCTGATGTACCCGAAATACCCGACGTCGGATTGTTGTAGGCTACAATTCGCTGCACAGATTATTCTACTCGTAGCATAATAACTTAAAATAACTTGCAGGTTATTATAAAGCTATCTGTATATTAATAAATCATTCGGTTTAAGCCCCATCTCATATATTCACCGGTTATACTTTCGCCAAAAAACTCATTTGCGAATGTCGCTCTCGCATAGAGAGAAGAAGCATCTCCGTATCCAGTAGCAACGGCCACCCGCCCACCGCCCGAGCCTCTCTTAGAAAGAAGAGAAACACCCCTGTCACAAATCCAAGAGATAGAAACAAACCGAATAGCTATGTAGCTCGAGCTCAAGAACCCGCTGCAATTAAAGAGAGGGCCAAAAACAGCGAACCCCTGACGCGCTTGCCAAGCAATTCATGAGGCCCGCTTCGGCTTGCAGCGGGAGGGTGGAGGCTGTGCTGTTGAGATGCGCCTTAACTATAGAAGTGGATACAGTCTCATGCCAGCTCTGCAATTCAATACTGTCAATTGAAGTGTTTCTGCGCAAATAATGCCTCTCCGCTCTGCTCGGTGATGTAGCCGCACTAAGGTAGACAATACTTAGCCCTCTGCTTGATGGCGCCAAACCATTGTGCTTACAACTGCACCCAAGGCCTGCAAGCATATCGAAAAGAAAAATATTATCAACCCTAAAATGCCCCTAGCAACGGGTTTAGCGAGGGCTAAGATAGAAGAGAGAGAGAGAGAGAGAGAGAGAGAGAGAGAGAGAGAGAGAGAGAGAGAGAGAGAGAGAGAGAAAGAGAAAGAGAGTAGAAGCTCCGAAACGATGCCACTTTAGAACTGTTGGGCTGCAGAGAATTAGGCGCATTTGAGCACAATAGCAACTGTTTCACTCTGGCAGCTACGGTAGGGGGGGGGGGAGGTTGCAGTTGCCAGAGGGGGTTAGGACTGAGAAGAGAGACGAGAAGCAGCTTCCATGCGATGGGGCTGGCTCTCCCAGAGAGGCAAGCTCTGGGGGCGTCTCTCCGTAGCCATGACTACGTGTCCAACGCAGCCAAAGCAGCATAAATTGGGGCGCAGCGCCGAAGGAGCGCAGCACCGCAGCGCCACAGCAGCCGCAGACCTCAGTATTCCGCAGTCCCTTACCAAAAAGAAAACTCGTAAGCAGCAATGGCCAAGGAAGGCGAAGAAGCCAAGGTGGAAGTCGATCTGGTCAACCGCGACCCCAACCAGCTCAATGGTCACCTGAAGGTAAGCATAGAATGCTCAAATACGACTTCACACCTGAGCATAGTTACTCACCCATACCATGAGCCGCATTCTAACTGACCCATCGGCAACTCTCCCACAAACCTGCAGGTCGCCTTCGAGGACGTCCTGGGCGAGCCGGAGCACGCGCACTCCATCGACTGCTTGTGGCGCAACTCCTACGGCTGCTTCACTGGCGGCAAGAACTGCTGCTACAAGTTTGTCAGCGTCCTGTCGGGCCTGTGCATCGCCCTGTGCTGGGGCTGCACCTTCGCTATGGTTGCCTTCTACAACATCTGGTGCATCACGCCGTGCACCAAGGTCTTCAAGATCTTCATCGGCGTGTTCAGGGAGATGTGGGAGACCTACTGGGACTGCTGCGTGGGCGCCGAGTGCAAGGCCTACGGCTACTTCTTCAGCAGGGTCAAGGTCCAACAGGGCTAGACTCTTGCCAACTGCTCGCAAGGCGGCCGCATGGAGTCTGGCAGCTTTGATAACTGTAAAAACACCAAACCACCAATCGAATTCCTTAATTAAGATATTTATTAGCTAAACTCGAATTTACAGCCAATTTGTACCTTGCTATTTTTGTAACTAAGTACGAACCCAATTTTAGCGGCAAAGACGCGACGTGGGCGTAGAGTTGGCGGTCTTCATTAGCGACCATAGTGTTCTATAGTTCCAAGCTGATTTTTACTGATTTTTTTTCCCAAGAATTGACAAATAAACTAATTAACTACACAAAAATCCGTAACTGACTCAGAGGTCGCTCCTAAAGTACTTTCAATTAAATTTATTGTTTTGTCAGCGTTCTTTAATAACTATTAATTCTTATCAAAACGGTTCTTATTGGTTTAATTAAAACATAATTATACGGCATGCAGTAGAAAGCATTGAGCCCCTTACTAATAAAATGGTATTAAAGATCGATATTAATTTAGAGAAAGGAACAGGCCTTTGCAACTTGTATCACGTCAAAAAGCAAATTAAAAAAATTTAAATTGGCGCCACTGCGTGGCATAGCAACAACAATTTTTGTTTTGTCAAAGTGGGCTGGACGCAGCTCGTCGCAGCCAGAGAAGTGAGTCCGAGCAGGGCGGGGGGAGCGAGGGAGAGGGGGTAGAGGGGTGCCCACCCTACCTTGTTGCTAAGGTCGATAGCCTACCACCCCGCCGCAGGGTGTGTTGCCTGGTAGCGCAACGCTTGGCGCTAATTTGAATTTGTTTTTTTCTAAACAAATTGTCAGGCCAGACCTCGAATTTGCTTGAATATCCTAATATTTTTTACAAATTGCTTTTAACAGCAAATTCATCAAAGTCTAACAGTTAATTAGTTCGTTCTAAAAGCTAATCCTTAAAAAGTAAGACAGGATCTTATAAGAAACTCAGTGTTATCATAGTGTATTTGTATTGAAAATATCAGTTTTGATAGTAAGAAAACTGCTAAGATATGGTTAAAAAAACATTCAGTGGTCTTCTGCTGCAATAGAAACAGTCTTGAAAAAAGGACAGCAAGATAGACGGCTGGAAAAATCGGTACAAAAATCTGGTACCAAATCAAATCAGGTTGTTGGTAATCACAATCAGCAAGACAGAGTTAAGCCAGAGTAAATTAGTTTTCCCAAATCTTGCGGAGACATGCAGCTTATTTGCCCTGCTCCACCTTGATCCTGCTGAAGCAGTAGCCGAGGGCCTTGCACTTGGCGCCCACGCAGCAGTCCCAGTAGGTCTCCCACATCTCCCTGAACACGCTGATGAAGATCTTGAAGACCTTGGTGCACGGCGTGATGCACCAGATGTTGTAGAAGGCAACCATAGCGAAGGTGCAGCCCCAGCACAGGGCGATGCACAGGCCCGACAGGACGCTGACAAACTTGTAGCAGCAGTTCTTGCCGCCAGTGAAGCAGCCGTAGGAGTTGCGCCACAAGCAGTCGATGGAGTGCGCGTGCTCCGGCTCGCCCAGGACGTCCTCGAAGGCGACCTGCAGGTTTGTGGGAGAGTTGCCGATGGGTCAGTTAGAATGCGGCTCATGGTATGGGTGAGTAACTATGCTCAGGTGTGAAGTCGTATTTGAGCATTCTATGCTTACCTTCAGGTGACCATTGAGCTGGTTGGGGTCGCGGTTGACCAGATCGACTTCCACCTTGGCTTCTTCGCCTTCCTTGGCCATTGCTGCTTACGAGAGTTGGTAGCACAGAAGCTGGTTACTGAGGTTGCAGACGGGAACTTGGCTCGGCCAGTCGGGTCGGTTGTCTTCCGAATAGAAAGCAGACGGGCCCGCTCGATGCACTCTGCTTTTATTCTGAGCGGCAATGAGCCGTCGTCAGGGGCGACCTAGGACGCCAACTCGAACCCTCAAGCCTTCGGAGCTCACGCCACCGTTTTTCCTATTCAATAGGCAGCTCAGGTCCATCTCTCTTACCCATCTCTCTCTCTCTCTCTATCATTCGTACCCAGCGCTGAGAATTGCT
This sequence comes from Macrostomum lignano, assembly GCA_002269645.1. Taxonomy (NCBI): domain Eukaryota; kingdom Metazoa; phylum Platyhelminthes; family Macrostomidae; genus Macrostomum; species Macrostomum lignano. The sequence continues at coordinate 83,734 of NIVC01003303.1, forward strand.
TCTTTTCTTTTTTGCTACAAAACTGAGAGCACAGTTCGAGGCTCACGCGCTGACAAGCAAACGTGGTTAGAAGAATATCTCCTTAGCTAGAATTGTGCCGACAGCAGAGAGCTGGAGGCGGGGTGAGCTTCGGGGTAAAGTGAAGCAGCCCAATGGCCCAAACCACATGCGTGCAACTTGCAATAATTATGCAGTTAGAAACAGACGAAATATCTTTTAGATCTTTCTGTCATTGTTAGTGGAGATGCATCAAAACAGCTTCTGTCTAATCTTGCCAACTGTAGGCGAATACAGATAATACCTGTAACTAAATTAAATCAACTAAATTATAGTGTCGGTAGCTGTGCCATAGAAAGCTCATTATGGAGAATCAGGGGTGTGGCTCTGCAGGCTGCTTACGGTCTATGGGAATCTCTAGTTGAATCTCACTCATCTCCAGTTGAATCTCACTCATCTCTAGTTGAATCTCACTCATCTCTAGTTGAATCTCACTGATCTCTAGTTGAATCTCACCCATCTCTAGTTGAATCTCACTGATCTCTAGTTGAATCTCACTCATCTCTAGTTGAATCTCACTGATCTCTAGTTGAATCTCACTCATCTCTAGTTGAATCTCACTGATCTCTAGTTAAATCTCACTGATCTCTAGTTAAATCTCACTGATCTCTAGTTAAATCTCACAGATCTCTAGTTAAATCTCACAGATCTCTAGTTAAATCTCACAGATCTCTAGTTAAATCTCACTGATCTCTAGTTGAATCTCACTCATCTCTAGTTAAATCTCACTGATCTCTAGTTGAATCTCACTCATCTCTAGTTAAATCTCACAGATCTCTAGTTAAATCTCACAGATCTCTAGTTAAATCTCACTGATCTCTAGTTAAATCTCACAGATCTCTAGTTAAATCTCACAGATCTCTAGTTAAATCTCACAGATCTCTAGTTAAATCTCACTGATCTCTAGTTGAATCTCACTCATCTCTAGTTAAATCTCACAGATCTCTAGTTAAATCTCAATAATCTCTAAAAATCTCAATAATCTCTAGTTAATCTCAATAATCTCTAGTTAATCTCAATAATCTCTAGTTAATCTCACTGATCTCTAGTTAAATCTAACTGATCTCTAGTTAAATCTCAATAATCTCTAAAAATCTCAATAATCTCTAGTTAATCTCACTTATCTCTACCTCGTAAATTTTGTTCTCACGCATGCAATTTGCTAAACACATACGTGGAAAAGTGGCCTTTAACTAACAACAACAACTAACTACTTCGACCACCTAATTATCTGCTTTAACTAAATCATTTTAAGCTCAAAGCAGCCCCCATTTTCGTTACTAAAGCCAACAAAAGCGTTTCTAAGCAACTTAGCGACACAAACAGAATCCTATAGAAATACTTATTAGGAATAAAAAACCTAAATAGACTACTGCTTGGTGAAACAGTAGTAGCAGCAGCAGTAAATAAAAGTAACGATTTGAACATTTTCCAAGAAATGATTGATCCAAAAACTGTGGAGGAGTGTTAATCAATTAGTTATTTTTTGCATTAATTTAATTTATTTCCAACTTCAATCACTAAACAATGAATTAATGAGTTATTAATTAGCTTAGTTCTCACAGAATCCGGTTCCCTAGCAACGATAAAATGAAAATAAACTTATATAAAAATTCAATTTGGCAATAATAGGTAAGAAAAAACACACAAATGAAGATTGAAAAAATAAAGAAAAGTCAGTCAGATAATATGTATCAATCAATACGGACCACAAATAATGCAAATACAGAACACCCACAACTAAAAAAACTAGATAAGATAACAAATAAGTAAATACCAGTTTATATAGTAATAATTCAACTAAAACAAGACCAAAGCTGACTAGGTGGTTGGCTTCGATAAATAACAAATCATGCTGTAAACTTGGATGACAGGGTTATATATCAATCAAGCAACAATTTTTTGCAGAATACGCGGAGATATGCGAAACAGTTTTTAATTATCTGCTTTTGTATCAGTTGGTCAGTAGGGCTGCTAGGGTTGTTGGTGCTTGGTTTTAAAGAAAATAAATTGGTTATAAATAGCGTCTACCAGGTGCCAGCGGTTACCATGGTCTATCAATCAAGTCAGTTCTGATTCCATCATTTTTAAGCCCTGGACTCGCCTCCATTCATGTTGACTGGCTGCAAAAAAACAAACAGAACTTTTCTTAGTAACAGAACTGCAATCAGATCATACAGGAACTGCAATCAGATCATACAGGAACTGCAATCAGATCATACAGGAACTGCAATCAGATCATACAGGAACTGCAATCAGATCATACAGGAACTGCAATCAGATCATACAGGAACTGCAATCAGATCATACAGGAACTGCAATCAGATCATACAGGAACTGCAATCAGATCATACAGGAACTGCAATCAGATCATACAGGAACTGCAATCAGATCATACAGGAACTGCAATCAGATCATACAGGAACTGCAATCAGATCATACAGGAACTGCAATCAGATCATACAGGAACTGCAATCAGATCATACAGGAACTGCAATCAGATCATACAGGAACTGCAATCAGATCATACAGGAACTGCAATCAGATCATACAGGAACTGCAATCAGATCATACAGGAACTGCAATCAGATCATACAGGAACTGCAATCAGATCATACAGGAACTGCAATCAGATCATACAGGAACTGCAATCAGATCATACAGGAACTGCAATCAGATCATACAGGAACTGCAATCAGATCATACAGGAACTGCAATCAGATCATACAGGAACTGCAATCAGATCATACAGGAACTGCAATCAGATCATACAGGAACTGCAATCAGATCATACAGGAACTGCAATCAGATCATACAGGAACTGCAATCAGATCATACAGGCCTTGCAACCAGACTCCAAACCTTTTCTCCGTCAGCCGACGCATGCGAAGCATCGCGTCTGCGACCGCCGCCGCGGCCGCGCCGACCACCGCGTCCTCGGCCGCGTCCGAAGCCGCCGCCGCCACCGTAGGCCGGCACGGGCACATCGTAACGCCGCGGGCTGAAGTACAGACCTCCGCCACCGCCGCCACCGCCGCGGGTGATTCCGCCTCCGCCGCCGTTGGCAGGTCCCATGTTGTATGGCCGGCGAAATCCGCGACCGCCGCCGCGGCCGCCGCGGTAGAAGCCGCCGCCTCGTGGCGGAGGCGGCATCACCGGAGGGTAGCTGGGGTACTGCAGTGGAGTGTAGAATTTTGGAAAGATGCGGTGCTGTGCAATGAAGGCAACTGAGTTACGATATGACACGAGCAGTCAGGGGCGATTCTGTTTAGGGTTGAGTCAGGGGCGATTCTTCACAGGGGTTGAGTCAGGGGCGATTCTTCACAGGGGTTGAGTCAGGGGCGATTCTTCACAGGGGTTGAGTCAGAGGCGATTCTTCACAGGGGTTGAGTCAGAGGCGATTCTTCACAGGGGTTGAGTCAGGGGCGATTCTTCACAGGGGTTGAGTCAGGGGCGATTCTTCACAGGGGTTGAGTCAGAGGCGATTCTTCACAGGGGTTGAGTCAGAGGCGATTCTTCACAGGGGTTGAGTCAGGGGCGATTCTTCACAGGGGTTGAGTCAGGGGCGATTCTTCACAGGGGTTGAGTCAGGGGCGATTCTTCACAGGGGTTGAGTCAGAGGCGATTCTTCACAGGGGTTGAGTCAGAGGCGATTCTTCACAGGGGTTGAGTCAGAGGCGATTCTTCACAGGGGTTGAGTCAGGGGCGATTCTTCACAGGGGTTGAGTCAGAGGCGATTCTTCACAGGGGTTGAGTCAGAGGCGATTCTTCACAGGGGTTGAGTCAGGGGCGATTCTTCACAGGGGTTGAGTCAGAGGCGATTCTTCACAGGGGTTGAGTCAGAGGCGATTCTTCACAGGGGTTGAGTCAGGGGCGATTCTTCACAGGGGTTGAGTCAGAGGCGATTCTTCACAGGGGTTGAGTCAGAGGCGATTCTTCACAGGGGTTGAGTCAGGGGCGATTCTTCACAGGGGTTGAGTCAGAGGCGATTCTTCACAGGGGTTGAGTCAGGGGCGATTCTTCACAGGGGTCGAGTCAGGGGCGATTCTTTACAGGGGTTGAGTCAGAGGCGATTCTTCACAGGGGTTGAGTCAGAGGCGATTCTTCACAGGGGTTGAGTCAGAGGCGATTCTTCACAGGGGTTGAGTCAGAGGCGATTCTTCACAGGGGTTGAGTCTTTATTTGTGCACACAAACTTTGATTTCAATATTTTACATACATTTTCTACAACCTACATATAGGCTGTAGATAAAAAAATCTACAGCCAAGTACATGAAAGCTACTTGGCTAACAGGGAGATAAAACAGCTAGTTTTATTTTCTCCAAGTCCGAAAATTGCGGGTAAAAAGTGCGAGTAGATTAAAAATATGCCTCGTCAGCTGATTAGTAAATAAAAACACGAAATTGGCTACTCTGCTATCTTAGCAGTGAATTTGTGCCAACGCAATGCAGAATCCAAAGAAACACAGACGGCACTGTGTTGCATTGCAAGACAGTCAAATTCTACTTTTCTTTCTTTACCCCGTTAAGAAAGGGGTGGGATTAGAATTTATTGATTGGGAAAACTAAAGCCAGAGGCAACAGCTGGAAGTTCTCTTTATTTCGAGATATCCCCTCTCCCCTCTCTCACAATACAGTTGCTAGGGGGTGTGTAAAGCATAGTCAACTAACTTGGCTAGCATTTACTAGCAACTAAGAAAGGCTGTTGCAAGACTTCGCTTCGATCGCGGCCCAAAAAAAGTAAACGGTGAATACTCTCATAGTTTAATAAACTCTACACGGTCTACAGACTACATTACTGTGTATACTGTCTCGGGAAGGAGTAGAAATAAGATGTGCTGAAATTTGCTTAGTAAGTCCTACTATTATTGTTACTAATCTGCATAAATACTTAGACAATAAACGCAATATAATCAATAATTCAATAGACATTTGGGACACTGGGAATGGAGAATTGGGACACTGAGAATGGAGAATTGGGACACTGAGAATAGAGACCCGGAACACTGAGAATGGAGACCCGGGACACTGAGAATGGAGAATTGGGACACTGAGAATGGAGACCCGGGACACTGAGAATGGAGAATTGGGACACTGAGAATGGAGAATTGGGACACTGAGAATGGAGAATTGGGACACTGAGAATAGAGACCCGGAACACTGAGAATAGAGACCCGGAACACTGAGAATGGAGACCCGGGACACTGAGAATGGAGAATTGGGACACTGAGAATGGAGACCCGGGACACTGAGAATGGAGAATTGGGACACTGAGAATGGAGAATTGGGACACTGAGAATGGAGAATTGGGACACTGAGAATGGAGAATTGGGACACTGAGAATAGAGACCCGGAACACTGAGAATAGAGACCCGGAACACTGAGAATGGAGACCCGGGACACTGAGAATGGAGAATTGGGACACTGAGAATGGAGACCCGGGACACTGAGAATGGAGAATTGGGACACTGAGAATGGAGAATTGGGACACTGAGAATGGAGAATTGGGACACTGAGAATGGAGAATTGGGACACTGAGAATGGAGAATTGGGACACTGAGAATGGAGACCCGGGACACTGAGAATGGAGAATTGGGACACTGAGAATGGAGAATTGGGACACTGAGAATGGAGAATTGGGACACTGAGAATGGAGAATTGGGACACTGAGAATGGAGAATTGGGACACTGAGAATGGAGACCCGGGACACTGAGAATGGAGACCCGGGACACTGAGAATGGAGACCTAGAAGACTGAGAATAGAGTTAGGGACACTGATAATAGACTCTAAGAGTTAAAAGGACACACAGAAGGACTCACAGCCATCACAGGCCCATACTCAGGCGGCCCATAATAAGATCTGGGGAATCCTCTGCCGCGACCGCCTCGGCCACCGCGTCCCCGGCCAGACTGGCGATCCGCGGCATAGTCGCTGCCCTTGACGGCGGCACCGTCCGGCCCAGTAACATTGGCAGCCTCGTGGCCTTTGGCGCCTTGGACAACGTCGAATTCAACAGATTCGCCGTCGCCAACGCTGCGCTGAAATTTCTTAGGATTGTTCTTGATAATGGCAGATTGGTGGACAAAGATGTCTTCTTTGGTGTCGGCTCGGTTGATGAAGCCGTAGCCGCTCTTGACGTTGAACCATTTTACTGTGCCGCTGACCTTGGTGGCTGGCGGGGTCAGGGGCGAGGAGTGGAGTTAACAAATAAAAAGTATCCCTTGTACTTTAATTCAAATCAAAATATTCAAGATAATTCAAAATAAAAACGTGACTTTGCTCAAACATACATGCGCAACCTCTAAAATTCAGTCAGCCGTGCGACTTAGCTTTAGCAAAAATGCGACGTAGTTTTTGGCCAAAAATGCGACTTACATGTAAAAAACCCTAAAGCAGAATTAACGCAACTTTGAGTAAACGGCAGGAGTAACTATGACTGTCTTATTAAGTCAAAATGCCTCGTCAGCTACTTAGTACTCCTACTTCGGTGTTTTTTCGGTTGGGCATTTTTGCGACTTCCTTGGTTGGCCGCCAAATCGGTCGGCCGGATCGGCTGACTCGGCCGACTGTTGCGCATGTATGTGCTCAAACCCTTAGCTTATTATATTAGCTATACACATAAGACAGTTAGAGATGCATATTTTCGCCTAGGTATGGTATATGCTACTATGCTGAAAGAGTTCAAAATCCTCTCCAAATCCTTTATGAAACCTCTCAAATCGCAAATATTGTTATCTCTGTTTGCAAAAATTGACTGCCATTGTCTAGACAAAGATTCTCTTTTGCCTCCTCTCTCTTCTTTGTTCTCTTATCTCTAATCTCTCCTCCTCTATGCTCTCATCTCCACACTCTTACCTATCATCTCTTATTTCTGCACCCTCATCTCTATTCTTTTATCTATTGTCTCTCTTCTACCCTGTCTTGTCTTATCTCTTCTTTCTCCTATCTCACATTGGCAACTTTCTAAAATAGACTTTATTTTTTATTTCTATAGGACCAGAAGCCCCTAACATTGGAAGAATTAAGAACCATTTAGAAAGAGAAACTATCTCAGAAATAGGCTGAGTGAATAGCCTTAGGTTAGGAGTTTAGCAATCTCAAGCTCTTAGGCCACATGTACCCTGCAGAGCATTTTTATCTAGCCTTTGGGTCCTTTTAAACTTTATAATAGCAATATACTTTGCTTTTAGGAAGTTTAGAGTGGCTGTGAAGTTTAGAGTTTTGTGCCTCTTCTTAGCTTCCTTCTTTCTGATCTCATCTTCTCATTTCTCCTCTATCCTTTTATCTCTCTTCTCCTCTATCTTTTTCTCTTTCTTTTCCTTTCTCTTCTATCTTTTTTTTCTCCTCTCCTCTATTCTCTATCATCTCTCTCTTTTTTCTCTTTCCTCCTCTCTTTTTTACCCTTTTTTCTCATCTTTTTTTTCTTTTACTTCTCTTTTTCTTTTCCACACTCATACTAGGTTTTTTATCTGGCCTTTAAGGTAAAAAAGTTTGCTAAACTCTGCCTTAGACAATAAAAATCTATTGTATTAGAGCTGACTCCCTGATCCTAGGAATGCTAGAACAAGAGCTTTCAATAAGGAGTAATTTGAACTAATTAGAAAGATATATACATTACTAATAAAAGCATTATAAAATAACTTCAATTTAGCTATTAATTTAAAGTATGATAAAAAAGTTCTATTATTAGCACTTTGGTCTGTTTTTTTACATTTTTTTAATAGGCCTAAGAAAAAATATACTATAGGAGTTGATGCCATTTGAAGTATATAAATTCATAATTGTTTTTTTTCAATTTTTGTTATATATTTTTTGCTATTTAATATATTGTCATTGATCTTAGATTTAATATAGGCCTAGTGTTGAGCTTAGATGCCTATATCATTTTTAAGACCAAACAGTTCTACACATAATATAATAGTAGGCCCCCCTGAATACTAGCAAATTGTCTTAATTCTTCTTAAGGTATTTTATAATGAGTTTGTATTTCAACTTAAAAAAATGAAAATGCATGTAAAATTTAGGGTACTGTTACTAGTAATAGTATTTTTTTTAGCCTAGTAATTCAACAACTAAGAACTAACAAGTAAAGGTTTTAAAACAATAGCCAGGTACAATGCTTGTCAAAAATTTATAAAAATAACGCAAGCTAAATGAAGGAACTAATAAAATATCAACTTGCCCTGTAATTCAATGACAATTTATACTATCTAACTATCAATACTAACTAATTTACTAAACAAAGTAAAATAAAAAAATCATACCGAGAATGACTTTCTCGACATCCTGATCAGTAACTGGCGATTTTTCAGCGGCTTTAGCGGCCATCCTGGACTCCTAGCCAAGATGTTAAACCCACACAGATATTGGATGGTTTCTGCACTCAATTCGAGCTGTTAACACACACTGTAATTTAATTTGCTATAAGGTCAAGTACGCTTACTTGTGCTAATTTGAAAATTCACAGGCCTGTTCACGTTGTTTTAAGAAAGATAAAGCATACCCATTATCTATCTGCTAAGTTAAAATGCTTGTTTAAAAATTCTAATTTTAAATGTTTTAATATTATCACTAAGCTTGAACCTTCTTGCTTTTAAAAACGAAAAAGTACGATGACGCTAAAAATACAATTTTGAGAAGAAAGCGTGCTTATAGTTAAGAGCAAGCAATGACCGGATTTTCAGTTCCACGTTCAGTTCCACGAAAATAAATAAACAAAAAATCAAATGCATACTACAGTAAGGAAAATCTTTTTAAAATTAAACTAATAGCATTTTTGCAATATAACATCTGAGTAGAATTTACACCAAAAATATCTTTTCAATTGAACATCTGTGAGCTTCGTGGCACACCTCGAATGCTGAAATGGAGTGAATTTTCTTTAGAATTTACGACGTAGATGGTGACTGTACAAAAAAATCAAATGCATACTACAGCAAGGAAAATCTTTTTAAAATTAAACTAATAGCATTTTTGCAATATAACATCTGAGTAGAATTTACACCAAAAATATCTTTTCAATTGAACATCTGTGAGTTTCGTGGCACACCTCGAATGCTGAAATGGAGTGAATTTTCTTTAGAATTTACGACGTAGATGGTGACTGTACAAAAAAATCAAATGCATACTACAGCAAGGAAAATCTTTTTAAAATTAAACTAATAGCATTTTTGCAATATAACATCTGAGTAGAATTTACACCAAAAATATCTTTTCAATTGAACATCTGTGAGCTTCGTGGCACACCTCGAATGCTGAAATGGAGTGAATTTTCTTTAGAATTTACGACGTAGATGGTGACTGTACAAAAAAATCAAATGCATACTACAGCAAGGAAAATCTTTTTAAAATTAAACTAATAGCATTTTTGCAATATAACATCTGAGTAGAATTTACACCAAAAATATCTTTTCAATTGAACATCTGTGAGCTTCGTGGCACACCTCGAATGCTGAAATGGAGTGAATTTTCTTTAGAATCTACGACCGAGATGGTGACTGTACAAAAAAATCAAATGCATACTACAGCAAGGAAAATCTTTTTAAAATTAAACTAAAAGCATTTTTGCAATATAACATCTGAGTAGACTTTACACCAAAAATATCTTTTCAATTGAACATCTGTGAGCTTCGTGGCACACCTCGAATGCTGAAATGGAGAGATTTCTTCCTGCTTTTTTATCTGTTGTGGAGACGCATCGTTCGCCACAGCGGCAAAAAACACCTGAGCTTGTTTGGCAACGCTGGCGACCTCAGCCTCTTTTTCTCGTCTGTTGAAAGCACAGAAAGAGGTGGGTTCAAGCGTTGACAGCATATTGAAGACCGAGATGCTGACTGTGTCTGCTGACGTATCAGCGGACCTGACATGCCACGACGCAGACGCACGCTGCCAGCAGTGGTTCATCACATCAGCGGTCTGGTGCTCCGTGGAGAAAAAAACCTTTCATATGAGGAGCCAGGCCCGAACCCATTGATCAATCCAAACTAGATGTACACGTATAGCTGTTCTACGTGTTCTCTATACACTACATATACTTTTTGCAATCTGAACTGTATGTCATCACAGCCTTAAAAGATCCCCTGATAAAAATCCGTCTGTATGATCCCGGAGTTCTCGATTTGTGCCCAAGCAGATTCCTATCAGCTATTCGGCTGCATGCTGCTCACCGCTAGCTCCAACCCTTTGATACCCATCCCAGGCGGGGCTCCGGCCTCGCCAGGTCTGGTCATACCGTAGATCCAGGTTCGCCAGGTCACAGAGTGGTGGCAGCCAGTGGGTCATGCAATAACCCAATGATCAATATTTGCACCTTAGCTATCGATGGGGCACATTTGGGTCCTTACCGCGTCTCTAATATAGCACTACCAAAAAGTTATCAATATGCATGGGCGGGACAACCTGAAGGGCGATCTGTCGGTCATAGTCTGGTCATAGACGGCTGGCAGCCATCCATAGTCATACGATCTGATCCTTCCCCATGAGAAGACGGTTCACTAGTAGGGCGATTACATACATGTAAATCATCATCAGTTCGACACTTCATCAGGAGTTCTGCATGGCGACACTTTGGCGCCGTTTCTCTTCGTGCTGCTGCCACTGGGTGCTTCGGACCGCAGTCTCCTCGGCTAACGACGGCTTCCTGCGCTGCGCAGACGCATCGGTCGCCGCCAAGGTGAAAAGCGCCTTATTATTATTTGCTTGGCTACGCCGACGAACTCGCCCTCCTGTCCTCGTCCGTTCAAGGTGGCATCCCGCCAGATCGACAGGTTGGTCAAGGTGGCATTGAGCGTCGGACTGGTTGTCAACACGCTAAAGACCTAGGTGCTGACTGTGCCGGCCGACATCCCAGCGCTAGCGGACCTGACATGTCGCCTCGCAGACGGGCAGATGACCACGCTCGCGCGCACGCTACCAGCGGGATCACCTACTCGGCGGTCTGGTGCCTCACGTGGACGGACCTCGATCCGGCGGCGCCGAGGACTTGCCTGGGCGGCCTTCCGTTCGATCCGAGCCGACGTCCAGTCCGAAGCGCTGCCCGACCGCCAGAGGGCTCGTCGGCTGTGGCAGGCGGTGTGCTCTACAACGCCGAGACGTGGACACTGACGGCTACGCTTAGAGCGGCAGCTGGACTCGGCGCATTCAGGGCTGCTCCGTGCGACCTTTCGAGCTGATGAGAGCGTCGGGACTGAGGCCCTGTACGATCGGGCCAAGCTGCAGCGCCCGTCCACCATCCTGCGCCGGCGGCGACTTCAACTGGCGGGCCACGTACGTGATCCGGGCCGAGGGCTACTGCCCCCAACCTGTTCAGGACGTCCTAGCCCTGTTGCTCACTCTGCAGGGCCCGCTCAGGCGGGGTCAGGCCCAAACCCGTCGATACGTGGACTGCCTCCTACGTACGCGACGCCAGGGCGCCCGACACTGCCAACGGGGCGGACTTCCTCCGCTCTCAGGCTCTGCGGCGCGCCATCTGAAGCACCCTGCTCTGTGACTTAATTGATTGCTAGCTGCATAATTTGTTGTTAAGTTGTTGCTGTTATGAGCTATTAACTTTTACTGTGTATATTTTTTTATTCATTTAAGTAAAACAATTAGTTGAAACAAGTTATACTTCATGTAGTCCCAGGTAATTTTTTTATAGTCTTAAGAGTAACTAAAAACTAAAACAAAGTTCATCTACGCGTAAATATTTAATACCATCATTATAGAGTGACAGTTTTGCTCAGCAAAAGACATTTAAGCATGACTTTTAATGCTTATATTTTATTTTTATGAGGTTAAATTTTCAAAGAAAGTGCAGATAAATTAAATATCTTTTTAAATTATATAATTATATATACATGTAAGTAAAATTAAAATTATAATTATAATTATAATATGTAATTAATATTATAATTTTATATTAAAATATAATATAATTATAAATTTATATTGAAGAGAGGGTGTGTAAGGAAACTTTCGTTCAGTAGTGCAACCAGAAATTTTATGAGGGGGCGGATTCTGGAGGGTAAAGTCCCGGGAGGTGGGGCGGACGGGGTGGCTCTGTTTTGGCGAAAATTCGCTTGGTCCCCCTTTGATTTTTTGGGTCTCCGCGCCTATAAGAGGGGGGCGACCGCCCCCCGCCCCCACCTGGTTGCGCCACTGCCTTTGCCTTAGTGTATTCTCATTCAAAGCACTTCGAAAGCAATGTGCTTATTGAATTTCGTGTGGATAAGTTTCATATGCGCGCTAAAATGACTGACGAAAAAAGTACAATAAAATGTAAAACTATCAAAAAAAAATATAATTTAAATATTTATTGCAATGGCAATGCTTTTTTATTTGATGTTTAAGTGAAATTGGAGCAGAAATGTTTTTACTTTGTTTATACACTAACTATTTAGAGGCAATCCGGAGTGAATTAATTTAAATTTCGGAACTGAACCGAGAACCGAAAATCCGGTCATGAGCAAGCAAGTGTGCGCACGCGCGCGCAGACAGTCCAGATCGTCGAACTCATCTATATATTCATTTGACTTCAATTGTCCGAGCTACATCAGTATCCGCTATCGGGCATGCTTTTTAAAAGTTTCAGTTTTTTTGACGGGGCTCTAAATAAATGAATATAATTTTTTTGGATATAAGTATTAGGCGGAACATCCGAACATGTTCATAAACAGATGCTTGTGTTTTGCGGTATAGAGTATTTTGAATATTGCGAATAGAGAGTCCTATGTATTCACGAAATAAAAGTATCTTTGTGTAGGGCCTAATCATTAGCTTTTTAATTTTACGATTTTCGATTACTTTTTTGTGAACTTTAAAAACAAGGAACTAAAATTATCCAAGTAGCATAGTCATAGGGAATAGGCTAGCTGAAAAAATAGTTTCTATACTTTACTTGATGCTTAAAAGTCACGAAATTTAAAATTTCAAAGATTGATAAAATTATTGATTCTTGACATTTTTTGTTAAATTTTTTTATATTTAACTCAGTTTAGGTCTAATATTCTAAGTTTTTGGACTTAAGTTAAAGTCTTCTAGCAATATAATATAAAATAAAAATAGGCAGAAAACGAATAAATGTATTCCTATTGCTAAAAACTATAGCTTAATCCTTTAAAACTTTAAAAATTATATAAGTTCTGTTTCTATAGATATAGAATGTCATTTCCATTTAATAAAACATATTACTTGCTGATAATGATAATATAATTTTTCAATGAATTCAAAACATCTGTTTTATTCAAAAACTTAACTGCTTTCAGTATCAAACCCAACAACTAGCTGATAGCCTGCAACAGGCTATCAAAAATGGTAGCACTAAAAGTGCTTTTCATCTTGTAGACCAGCTATGCCAGATTCCTTGTCAGGTATGTATCTACCCAGAGAAATCCCAGCATCAGTTCTTATCCAATCAGCAGCAAGCGGCTCCTCAGATGGTTGTGGCGGTGACTCTGCAGTCTCGAGGCGGTCATCTCAGTAGAAAAATTCGACTCTGTCTACCAGGAGGCCCAGCTTCCACCATTGCCGACCTGAAAGAGCAGCTTCTAATCAATTTTGGTTTGCCTATCGCCTCCCAATGTTGCATTGTTAATCAGCAAGTTCCAGACGATTTGGTTACTCTGGCTAATCTTGCTGAACAGTCCAGATCTGGTCAATTATTTGGCATCGAGGTTCTTGTGTATCTGCAGCCACCGCCTCCGGTGAAGGACCATGGGCAAGACAGGTTGGCCAGCGAGACTTGGGCCCCGCCTACCGAGGAGAGGCTGGCTCAGATTCGGCTGGAGGTTCAGAGGAAGCGAGAAGAATTGATTGCAGCGGCGGAAGCTGCTGCTGCAGATTTTGCTTTAGAAGATTTCGAAAATCAAGTCCAAGAGGTGAGATTGAGTGAAACTGTAGTCTGTTTCTAGGTTTAACGCTGTTTTCGTATTAAGACTGGGCTGCTACCCGCCACCCTCCCAGATCCTCAGTTGCTGAGCCAGCCTCCCAGATCCTCAGTGGCTGGGCCAGCCTCCCAGATCCTCAGTTGCTGGGCCAGCCTCCCAGATCCTCAGTTGCTGGGCCAGCCTCCCAGATCCTCAGTTGCTGAGCCAGCCTCCCAGATCCTCAGTTGCTGGGCCAGCCTCCCAGATCCTCAGTTGCTGGGCCAGCCTCCCAGATCCTCAGTTGCTAAGCCAGCCTCCCAGATCCCATATCAAGCTACTATCCCTAGCAGCTCGGTAACTAAGTCGATTTATAAGCCGAGTCGCATTTTACAATCCAATTATTTATTTCTCATTCGTAGTTTTTCTTTCGAGGCGAAAGTTCAACTACTGGCTAAAACTTGGGTTAAAATAGCGGTTACAATATTTTTCTTCAACTAATCTCTGTTTGAATGGGTGCCAACAGGATACTGTGTTATTCACCTGAACCTAATAATGCTTTTATCTAATCGCTTTCGTTGCCTTAGCTACTAAACTCTTTAGTTTGTGCGACTGTGGAATATACTTTAGAGGACTAGAAGCTAGTTTTTAGGGTAAAAACAGTTTTTTTCAAAAGAAAAAAGTTAATAAATTTATAAGTTTTCCTAATCCAGGACTGGTTTGGATTTGGAAATGGAAGATTTGGAAGTCCCATCATTGGGAATCATCTTGATCCCAGAATTAGAGATTTGAAATCCCATCATTGGACTTTGGGATCTTGATCCTAGAATTAGAGATTTGGAAGTCTCATCATAGGAGATATTGATCCCAGAATTAGAGATTTGAAATCCCATCATTGGACTTTGGGATCTTGATCCTAGAATTCGAGATTTGGAAGTCTCATCATAGGAGATCTTGATCTCATAATTAGAGATTTGAAATCCCATCATTGAGGATCATCTTCATCCCAGAATTAGAGATTTAAAGATCCCATCATTGGGGATCTTGATCCCAGAATTAGGGGTTTGGAAATACCATCATTGGGGATCTTGGTCCCAAAATTAGAGACCTAGAAATCCCATGATTGGGGATCTTGATCCCAGCATTAGAGATTCGAAATTCCAATCATTGGGGATCTTGATCCTAGAAATAGAGATCTGGAAATCCCATCATTTGGGGATCTTGGTCCCAAAATTAGAGATCTGGAAATCCCAAATTTGGTCATCTTGAATCTCCTGAACCGCAGCCGCACTGGGAGTGTCCCACCTGCACTTGCTGGAACCCGATTCGTCGTCCAGGCTGTCAGGGCTGCGCCACCGACCGTCCAGCTGATGTTGACGCCGACTTGCTCGCCGCCTACGGTGATGAAGCTGACAAATTGGAGGCTGAGGTGGAGGACGACGATCCGGATAATGTGAGTGAGGGGGGAGCGGAGCGTAGGAATGTCGGGGGCTATAAGTTGGGTGAAGAGTGAAACTGTCAGTGAAAGAGTACCAATTTTAGAAGTGTCCAGATAGGGAAAAAGTGACCAGATAAGGAGGTGTGACTAGATAGAGGGAGTGACCAGATAGGGAGGGAGTGACCAGATACGAGTAGAGAGGGAGCGACAAGATAGGGAGAAAGTGACCAGTCAAAACAGATAGGGAATGAGTGACTCTGTTATGGAAAGAGTGACCAGATAGGAAAGAGTGACCAGATAGAGAGGGAGTGACCCTGTTAGGAAAAGAGTAACTAAATAAGGGAAGGCGTGACCAGATGGGGAGAGAGTGACCAGATAGGGAAAGTGTGACCCTGTTCGGGAAAGAGTGACCAGATGGGGAAAGAGTGACCAGATAGGGAGGGAGTAACCAGATAGGGAAAGAGTGACCAGACAGGGAAAGAGTGACTACATAGGAAAAGATTGACCACATAGGGAGGGAGTGACCAGATAGGGAAAGAGTGACCAGACAGGGAAAGAGTGACTACATAGGAAAAGATTGACCACATAGGGAGGGAGTGACCAGATAGGGAAAGAGTGACCAGACAGGGAAAGAGTGACTACATAGGAAAAGATTGACCACATAGGGAGGGAGTGACCAGATAGAGAAAGAGTGACCAGAGGGGGAAAGATTGACAGGCTCATGCGCAGGAGAGTCTGTCTGACCCATCCGCGCTCTCCTTCAGCCTGGCTGGCGCTGTCCGATCTGCACCTACAAGAACCCGCCCCACCGGCCGGGCTGTGCCGGGTGCGCAGCCGATCGACCGGACGGCTACGAGCCACCGGACGGCTACGAGCCTCCAGAAGATCCGGAGCAGCAGCGGCTGGAACAGCTGCTAGACCAGGAGCTGCGAGATCAGGCAAGAAAGAACTTCTTTAAATCGAACCGTTTTTATATAATTTCAAATAGCCGATATGTATCGAAAATAATATTTTTGCGAATCATTATGCGTTTGTGTGTGGCTGAAACGTTTGACTGGGATAATTGGACTATACGTAATGCTAGTATAATTTATATAAAAATATAGAAAATGATACAACTTGATTGCTACTTACTAAAAAATGGAAAATTGCTGGAAAAATGTGTTGTTCGAATCGCTTGAGATTCGAACCAAGGACTGACGGCTAATTTGAACTCTAACCATCGAAGTATAATGGCGTCTACGACAATTCTTAAAATTTTTCGAAGAGGAGTAAGTGCTACTTTAATATTTCACTTACCGACAACTACTAAAAGTAATATGATTTAGGGAAATAAATAAACATTTGGCTGTTTATTTTTAACTTTGAGTTGTAATTTTTTCAGCCGGGCTGGCTGTGCTCAAAATGCACGTACAAGAATGCCCCGTACCGACCGGGCTGCCAGGTGTGCTCAGCTAACAGACCCGCCGACTACAGACCACCTGCGGGTTACCAGCCACCACCCGAGGTGCTCGCTATGGAGCAGCAGCAGCAGAGAGCCTACCTGGAGACTTTTGTTAAGGTAAGACTGACTTATCAAATTGTATTGAGAGATCATATTTTAATTCTTAGATAGTTATAATTCATGAGTGTTCAGATTTCCATAACTTAAACTTTAAACCAAAACCCAAAACTCAGCACGAAACCCACAAGCCACAACCCTGCACCGAAACTCAAAACCCGGTACCAAAACCCACAACACAATATAGAAACCCATAACACGATAAAGAAACCCACAACTCCATAAAGAAACCCACAACTCCATAAAGAAACCCACAACTCCATAAAGAAACCCACAACTCCATAAAGAAACCCACAACTCCATAAAGAAACCCACAACTCCATAAAGAAACCCACAACCCGGTATACAAAACCAACAACCCGGTATACAAAACCCACAACCCGGTATACAAAACCCACAACCCGGTATACAAAACCCACAACCCGGTTTACAAAACCCACAACCCGGTATACAAAACCCACAACCCGGTATACAAAACCCACAACCAGTGTATAGAAACTCACAACCTTGTATAGAAAACCCACAATCGGGGTATAGAAACCCACACAAACTTAGATCTCGTAGGCTAACAAAGCCCGACCTCGGTGTGCAACCGCAGGAGAACCGGATGCAAATGGTCAGCCGGCAGTTCGACTGCGGTCACGAAGAGAAAATTTCTTGGTACGCAAATTTCCGAAGGATCAACAACCAGTTCTGCTCCAGGTGCTGGTCCATCGCCGCCCAGATACACAAAGAGAAGCTGGCAGGCGCTGGGGCTGATGAAGCGGGTGAAGTTAAGCGAACACCAGTCACCGAGGACGATGAGGACACGGCTGTTGAGTACTTTAGGGTGAGCTCGGCCGCGTGCTGCAGGGAATTTACGACCAAGGATTCCAAGTGCAGTCACATTAATTCGGTGCTAAATTGGAATCTCGGCTTGGCTCTGCCAACCCCCAAGGCACAGTGAAGTGTACATGCCTAACGATAAATAAAGTTAGGGCCGCTGTACACTCCTGTGTGAGTGTGTGCCTGTGCGTATGACTGCGTACGTATCCGCGCGCTTGTATGCCTGCTCAGGGGAGTACAAGCCCCCGCCATCTGTCCCTAATACCCAACTCCATCCTCATCTCCAAATCAGGACAAATCGTGAAATTGATTGATTATGAAATAGCAACATCCAAGTAGAAAAACTCGTAGCTCGTACTCTAAATATGATGAAGTTTTAACTATAGTTGGTGTGTGACTTCCTAGTCTAGGCTCGTACTTAGTTTCGTAAGTTTGTATTGCCACGAATTCTGCTTCCAGAGTCCTTCAATTTTCGTTATTAAGTTTGTCTGCGGACCAACCTAAAACCGAAGCTTCCAGACCGCTTCTTACTTGTATAAAGGACCACTAGGAACATTTTGTTATAGTATAATCGTTATCGTTCTTCTTCTCATTCATTTTTATTGATTGTCAATCTTATGGGAAAGATTTTAAAGGATATAGGCCAAACTATGCGGGTTCTGTATGTGATCCCCTGGCTCAGTGGCTCCGATATATTTTTAGAACCGTCACTAACTACATGTCACTAAGGACACTACATAAGCATGCAAATGACACGTGCAAATGTACGTAGAATAAAAGATTAACATAGAAACCTAATTGTCTGAACGAAAAGCTTTAATAAATATCGATAGAGGAATAAGAAAGGCACAACATATCAAAAGATGAACACTGGATCTGCCTCCAATCAAAAGCAATAACAATTTATGTGCTGAAAAAATGAAAACTTCCTATCCTATGTCCATAGTGTATTTTTCGGAAAAACCAGTCTCCTAAATTTTTTTAAGAAACGAAGTTTCCTGTCCTTCGACTTAAGTAGTCCTTGGGTAGTCCTTGACTTGTATATATCCCGGTAGAAACCTACAAATCCATTTTCATTCCAACTTCTAACATTTTCCAAGCCTTAACTACTACTAGTAGTGTAAAAGCAAATCTGCTGAATAATTGGAAACATACGTCAAATACGCTAACTTTGGAATGATAAAAAATCATTCTGTAGACCACTAATAGTTAGGAACAATAGTTTCTTAAAAACACTCTTTTAACGACGCAACAAAAGTTCATCACCCCCCCCCTCACCCGGGCACAGGTGCACGATCGGGTGATGCGCTACATAAAACCTGATCACTACATCAAGGTGGTGCAAGTGCAAAGCGTTGAACGCATAGAAAACCCCGTATTAGACCAGCGCCTATTCGAATGCTACGATCAGTTGCAGAAGAAGAACTGCGTACCCGAACTGCTGTTCCACGGCACCCGTGGCGACATTGCTGAGAAAATCATCGCCGAAGGTTTCCGCATCGGAGGCGGTGGCATGTTCGGCGCCGGGATCTACTTTGCCACGGATACGACTAAAAGTGCGCAGTACTGCCGAGAGAACGGCGTGAAATCCCTGCTCCTATGCGAAGTGGTGCTTGGCAAGACTATGGTGTGCAAAGCGGCTAGGCAGGATTTGAATTTGCAGGTGGTCACGGATGCCGGCTATGACTCTGTGTTTGCCAAACGGAACACCAATAACAATGGCGGGGTGGCCAATGATGAGTACATTGTGTACCGGCCTGAGCAGGCCACTCCGAGGTATCTGATCAAGTTTCAGTGAGTTAATTACAGTGTCTTTCTATATTTCGGATTTGTAATTTCTATTGTGTTCATTAAAACATTACAGCAAAGTTTTTTTTCTGTGAAGACTAAAATTGATACGCAATTACCTATTTTATCTTTCTGTTTAAACATTTTATTACGGCATTCTATAGTACATGTATATTGAATGAGTGAGGGGTATTCTATTGTATTTTGCATGAGTAAGGGGTATTCTATAGTATTTTGCATGAGTAAGGGGTATTCTATAGTATATTAAATGGCAGGAGAGGGGTATTCTACTTATTGAATGGCTGAGGGGGGTATTCTACGAGTAGTATATTGAGTGAGTAAGGGGTATTCTATAGTATATTGAGTAAGGGGTATTCTATAGTATATTGAGTAAGGGGTATTCTATAGTATATTGAGTGAGTAAGGGGTATTCTATAGTATATTGAATGGCTGAGAGGGGTATTATATAGTAAATTAAATGGCAGGAGAGGTATATTCTACATATTGAATGGCTGAGGGGGTATTCTATAGTATACTGAATGGGTGAGGGGTATTCTGCAGTATATTAAATGGGTGGAGAGGGGTATTCTATTGTATATTGAATGGGTGAGAGGGGTATTCTGCAGTATATTGAATGGGTGAGAGGGGTATTCTGCAGTATATTGAATGGGTGAGAGGGGTATTCTATAATACATCAAATGGGGATTCGAGTTATAGTTATGTAGCATCCTCCTTTGCGGTTTCAACCCCTCTGCCATCGCTTATATGTCCTATGCTTCAAGGCTATTTATCCAGCCAGACTTTCTATTGTTATGACTGATTTTTTTCTATTGATCAGAAAAAATTCGTACGCCTAATCATGCTGAATTATCTTTGAGTTGATATTTTTTAAACAAATTCCCAAGCCGTTGCGCTTTTCTTCTTCTGCAAAACTTCCAAATATTTTCTACATTTAGTGTCGTGGCTAAAGACTTGCTGTTAAAATATATCTACGAGACACAAATTTTACCGGCAGTTAAACTGCTTCAATTAAAAAAATGTGTGCCTTACTATTGGATGCTTTTGTAGAAGAATGTGGTATTCAAGCCACTCGGACTCGTGACTTGAAGGTCGGGGCTTCGATTCCCGATCCCACTGGAACAATTTGTGTCCCTGTTGAGCAAGACAACTCAACTCTGCACTGCTTCAGTTCACCCATCTGTAAAATGTGTGCCAGCATTAGCTGGGGTAATTGAGGGTGTGTGGCGACCCCCCAGTCCTTGGACTGAACAGCCGTACGCAGCCTTCAGATGCGCCGCGCAATAGCTGCGGCTGAGCTGTCGTTGCACATCTGCAACCGACCGTAGGTTTGGGTTAGTAGCACCAATGCTCCTGCTCTCACCAGGTCCTGAGCTCTGGTCCCAATCGTGGCCTCTCGGGCTACATGCCCCTGGTAGTATGGCCCACAGAATAGATCCAGCGGTAGAGCCCCTCTAGGGCTGATCCGCGGTTAGCCCCTGGCTTTCCACCCCCGTTTAACACAAATATTCGCTTAAATACGAGCGTAAAGATAGTAACTATCATCTAGTGTTGGAGTAACAGGGTTGTATAGTTTTAAAAGAGTCCAGTGACGTAAGACCACAAAAAAAGATTAATAAACTGATAGAAGCATGCAAAGACGTACTATAAACAGTGTAAAACGAACTAAATAGAAATATGTTATCTTAAATAGAGTTCAGTGTTTGGTTGTTGCATCGTGCGAATTGACCTTCCGCTCAAGTCGCAAACGCTGTAAATAAATTATTCCACATCCGGTAGAGACACTCTGGCAGCCAGTTTAGAAGGCGACCATGATGTTCTGCTGAGGCCTTCGGGCCAAATTAATGTGGCCTCCACGG
>NIVC01003304.1:0-90000 GCA_002269645.1 Macrostomum lignano
TTCATTTACGTTTGGCGGTGTTCTTTTTATGCTGTGGGTCGACGCATTTCTGCTAATGCTTCTAACTTGGTACATCGAAAAGGTTTTTCCAGGAAAGTATGGCGTTCCGAAACCATTTTACTTTCCTTTTACCAAATCTTATTGGTGCAGCTCTTGCAGCAAGGTTGAGCTGGCGCCTGACCAGGGAGATGTTGAAATGACAGGTGATCGCAGCACTTTGAGGAAGAGCCTAGAAATCTAAAAGTTGGAGCCGCACTTCGAGCGCTTACGAAGGTATACAAGCCTGGCTTGTGTGCCTGCAAAAATGCTAAGGATTTCATTGCTGTCAACAGTGTTACGTACAATTTCTACGAAGGCCAGGTCACCTCGTTCCTGGGGCACAATGGAGCTGGTAAGAATCATATTAGCTGCATTTTTCTGTTTAAACCTCATTCAGCCTAATTTTCGAAACCAACCATTTTTCTTTAGGTAAAAGTACAACCGTTTCGATCTTGACTGGTTTGTACACGCCCACGACGGGTACAGCCTACATTTATGGACACGACATTCGCACACAAATGGATCAAATTCGGAAACACCTTGGATTTTGCCCTCAACATAACGTGCTGTTCAACCATCTGACTGTGGAGGATCATATCTACTTCTATGGTATGCTAAAAGGCCTGGACAAGAGTACGATAGGCTCACAGATTGACAGTTTTGTTGTGGACGTCGGCCTCGATAACAAGCGATTCGAGTTGAGCAGAAACCTGTCCGGCGGCATGAAACGCAAGCTGTCTGTAGCCATGGCCTTTGTGGGAGACTCAAAGCTAATAATTCTGGACGAGCCAACTGCAGGAGTGGACCCCCACGCCAGGCGCTCCATCTGGGATGTGCTTGGCAAGTTCCGATCTGGTCGTACAATCTTGCTCACTACTCACCATATGGACGAAGCTGACATCCTTGGCGACCGAATCTGCATCATCGATAAAGGTCGACTTGTTTGCTCCGGCTCTCCAATGTTCCTAAAGAAGGCATTCGGTCATGGCTACACTTTGACATTGGTAACCAGTTGTGAACAAAGCAAGCTATTGTCATTTGTGCAGCGCTACGTACCCACCTCACAGCTAGGCGAGTGTACCACTAGCGAGGTAACAGTGAAGCTGCCGTTCAATGCCAGTGAAAGTTTTTCAAACTTGTTTCAACAGCTAGAAAATAGTCGTGACGAACTCGGGATCGAATCGTTCGGCATTGAAGACTGCTCGCTAGAGGAAATTTTTCTGAACGTTACTGAAGCTGATCGAGAAGAAACCGTGGACAAGGATGCGTCAGCTGTCGTCAACCTTCGCTCTAGCCGCAGCAGCTTCCGAAAAGAGCGCCAACTGGAGGCGGCCGCTGCCTCAAATCCGCTGGTTGATGATGATGACTTTCTGGATACAAAGCAGCAAAACAGCCCGCGTTGCGCCACTCCAAGCGCTGTACCACTGGACATGCCTCGTGGCAGCCGCCGGGCTTCGCTCTCTCAACCGCCGACTTTACGCTATACTGATCACCCTTTGCGCCATCAAGTGAAGGCGCTCTGGATCAAGCGATTCACCGTTATTCGCCGCTCGAAGATGGGCTTCGTTGCAGAATTTATTCTGCCGATATTCTTCATTCTTCTTTCGCTCGGTTTGCAACAAATCAGACCTACCGACGGGGATAATCCGCCAATGCAGCTGGCCCCATGGTACATGTTAGGCACACGGGACAGGAACGCTTTGCGAACGAAGAAGCTTTACTCATTCGTTGAGACTCTGACGCCAAGTGTTGGAAATCTACAAGACGCAGCCAAGTTGAAGTCGCATTTCTACAACACAGACTCTCTTGGAACTCGCTGTGTCAGCACCTCAGCTGAGCATGGCAACGACAAATTCTCCTGTTTGGCGCCAACAAATCCTCCTGCAACTTGGGGCTCAACGCCTACCAATCTGCCTTTGGACACCTCCAACTGTCGCTGCTCCTACGAAAAGTATCCAGATAGTGCAAAGTGCGTTGATTGGCCCACCCCAGCTAGCAAGAATCTATTGAGTGCGGATATATTTGAAAATTACACACTGTACAATGTGACTAACTACATTCAATCTAGTGTATCAAAATACTTCAAGATCCGATTCGGTGGTTTCTCTTTGTTCGTCAACGACACCGATCCAACGCTGAACTATGTCAGCAAATCTGAGGTCACTGCTATGGGCATTAACGTTGGAAACTCGATCGTGTACAACTTTACTGCTTCGTTTTCCGATGCCCTCAACGCACTAAAGCCAACTACTAACAAATCGGAGCTCCTAAGAGCGCAGGTCTGGTACGACAATCGCGGATACGTGTCCGGCCCCGCTTATCTGAATATTTTAAGCAATGCTATGCTTCGTTCGCGGCTACCGACTGGGGCCTCTGAGAATCTGTATGGAGTGTCCGGTTGGACGCATCCCATTACACTGCGCTCCGAGTATGTTGAAAACACGTTGACAAGCCAGACAATCACTTCCGCCATCACAGTGGTCTCCATCATATTCGCCCTTTCATTTATTCCGGCTAGCTTTGTGCTATTCTTAATAACAGAGAGACGAACGAATGCCAAGCACCTGCAGTTCGTGTCGGGTATCAATCCAGCGCTCTATTGGCTAATAAACCACTTGTGGAACATGGTGAACTATTTAGTCCCGTTAGTTATTCTCATTCTGATCTTCGTTGCCTTCAAATCGGAGGCGTTTGTCAGCAAGGATACTATCGGCCCCTTCATTGTCATCATGCTTTTGTTCGGCTTTGCCAATGCGCCGGTTATGTACCCGTTCAGTTGGGTGCTCAGTGTACCTAGCAAAGCGTTCACAATGCTGTCATGCTTTAACCTTGGCGTCGGCTTCGTCACCACCATGTCAGTAGCAATCGTAGAAATGATCGCTCTGGAGAACAAGGACGACCAGATGCAGAATACTGCAAACGCATTGAAGTATGTGTTCCTCGTGTTTCCTCACTTTTGTCTTGGACAGGGACTAATGGAGCTTAACTACTACTATCAATTTTCCGTAAAGCTCAAGGAGCTCGCTGACTCGTTGGGAGTTAGCGTCCAGACTCTAGCGTCATCTTACGGCGACGTTACGATTAGTGACAATGCATGGGAGCAAACCATACGCTACATTATTTGCCTGGCTGTGCAAAGCATCGTATACTTTGTACTGGTACTGCTAATTGAGTACAACTTCTTTTGCGGCCAAGGCTGCTGCACCGGGCGCATTTACCGATCCTGCCATCAAGATAAGTACAGCAAACTGCTGGAGCGCCGGGAAGTCGAGGAAGACGATGTTAAAGCAGAGCGTGATCGCGTGCTGGGCAACGCTGGCGGAGATTCCGGCGGCGCCACAGGTAGCAACTGTCTGGTGATTCGGGATCTGGTGAAGATTTTCCATACCAGGACTGGTCCTCGGGCCGCAGTGAATGGCGTCGCTCTGGGTGTCTCGCAGCGTGAGTGCTTCGGCTTCCTGGGCGTAAATGGTGCAGGCAAGACCACCACCTTTAAAATGCTGACCGGTGACATTGATCCGACGAGTGGCGACGCAACCCTAAATGGGCATTCCATTCTCACGGATGTACTCGAAGCGCACAAGCAGATGGGCTATTGTCCACAGTTTGATGCCCTCCTGCCGCTGCTCTCTGGCAGAGAGACACTGCAGCTGTTTGCTAGGATTCGCGGCATCGCGGAGGATCAGATTCCTGAGCTAATTACCTACATTTCAAGAATGTGAGTACTGGCCAATCAAATTGATTTTTGCTAATTTATCTTTTTCTGACAAAAGCGGTTCCACATTTTTATAGGGTTGGCATTGTGCCTCACCTGGACAAGCTGACTGAAGAGTACAGCGGCGGCAACAAGCGGAAGCTCTCCTGCGGCATTGCCTTTATTGGCGGACCGCCCATTGTGTTCCTGGACGAGCCGACTGCTGGAATGGACCCCGGGGCGCGGCGCTTCTTGTGGCGCTGCATCCAAAGAATGGTGGCCGCTGGCTCCTGTGTGATCCTCACTAGTCACAGCATGGAGGACTGTCAGGCCCTATGCCACAGGCTCACTATTATGGTAACTGTGATTTTTAATAAATAGCACTTTACCTTGGGCAGTATAGAAAGAGTGAGCGAACGAGTAGAGAATCATGGTTCGTTTCCGCAGACATTTGTCACATTAATCAGACATTTGCATCCAACCTTCAAGGTGAATGGCCAACTGAAGTGCCTGGGAAGTCCGCAGCACCTGAAGACAAAATATGGCCAAGGTTTCACGGTTTTCCTGCGTCTTCCACGCGCCGAGGCTCCATTGTCTGAAACAGCCGTCTCTGACAATGGCCATCAGAACCCAAAGATGATGGACAGAAGCCCTGCCGCGAGTAGCAGCGACCGCCTGCTAACAGGAGACGTACTGAGTCTTCACGAACGCTTCATGAGCGAGCTGCCGGAGGCGCAGTTGAAGGAAGAGCACGGCACGCTGCTGCAGTACCAGATCAGCCAGGATGTCACTCTGAGCCGCATCTTCAACGTTGTCAACAGCCTCAAATCGGAGGGAACCGTGCAGGACTATAGTGTTAATCAGACAACGCTTGACCAGGTGCGTTTTGCTTTGTTTTTTGAGTAAGTTCTCTGTAGACAAAAGCTTCACTGGTGATCTTTTCACCACTTTCCCCTGTACTTATCTTCAGGTGTTTATCAACTTTGCCAAGAAGCAGACAGAAATGACAAAGGAGGAGAAGCAGGGCAGCAAAGTAATGCGAAGTTTGAAGCGTAAGTTCCTTAGTTGTCCATGATGTATCCAAGGACTACTCAAATAGAAGGACGGGAAACCTCGTTTCTTGGAAAATTTTAGAAGGCAGGTTTTCCCGAAAAAATACACTACAAAGATAGGAGGTTTTCATTTTTTCAGCACAAAAATTGTTATTGCTTTCGATAGGAAGCAGACCTAATGTTCATCTTTTGATATGTTGTGCCTTTCTTATTGCTCTATTGATAGTCATAAATTTTCTACACAGTCAGCTAAGAATGATAAAATAGATTCATAAAATCAATGAGCCGAGCCGTGCCATTTTAGTGATTTTAAGGCACAGGACATGTGCAATTGTACGTAGAATAAGAAATTAGCATAGCATCCTAATCCTTGGATCTAACAGCTAAAGCTTAGCAAGTCTAATTGTGTATAAATCGTAAAATTTCAGGCGAGATTCGCAAGAAATCCGCCAGCGTTGGCAGCGTCCGTCAGCCGGCGCCCGAGAGCCGAACCGGTAAGCCAAAATCAACTTGGATTTTCAAGCCCACTCTGAAAGCTACTTCAAAGCCAACTATCCGCATGAGAAGCGCATCATTCACATTAGCTCGAATTGGTTAGCAAATATGACTGAGTATCAATTAGTATCTTCTCTCCATCACAGTTGAATCAGCTGGCACCTACCGTCTGCGTCAAGAATAATGAAAAGTTGAATTGTAAGCTACAAAAAAGTTGGTCCCAACATACTACAGACCTACTTTAACCTGTGCTCTATGTACATGCATCTGTCAATTGTTGTTTCTGTTGAAGCTTGCGCACACTTTCCATCATCAGATTATTTCTGTCACGCAACTATGCTTGCTGGCTACATTTCTGCATGGAAAGTTAAAATGCGTGATGCTTGGGGGGTGTTTTAATCTTTTCTCACTATCGAACTTATTCATGTTTATGAAAAAGGTAAAGCAGGAAAGATAAGAGGATAACAATAACTAAGGTTATAGCTTGCAGGAGGGTCACGCAGTCAGGAAAAAAATATGTTTTTTAAACTGTTTTCAAAGCATGCTTCATCTCTAAGGTTTCAAATTTTTAAAACCGTTGCCTTTGAGTGTGCTTTACTTTCCTTTCTAAAATGCTGACTTGTCGGAATAGTTGTGTCGCCAATTTATTCGAGAAATCTTATTTTGCATTGTTTCAGAGTTCGCCAGTCTGGGAAAACTCCAATGACTGCCCGATCGACATCCGTGATTACGCAGACTGGTTAACTTAATTAATGTATTTTCCTTTCTATTGTCTTTTTGCATATTTATAGATTTTTATAAACTGGTCATTTTACCTGTGAGTCATTCATACCTTAATAATCAGTTGTTACTTTAAAATATTCTCAGCCCACCTTGTAATCGATAATAGGGAAAACAGTTTTAAAATACCTTTCAAGTGACATTGACTTTGACACTGGTATATTGTTCTCACGCATGCAGACATGTGAAGTTAGATATAAAAACCGATTTCTGTTCACCAGTATCTATCAGCTGTCTTATAATAAGTCTATTTTTTTAACCTTCGAATGTTTATAGATGCGCTTTTTAATTTTTTTAAATAGTATTTTTGTTGTAACGATTGTGTTATTTTTATTCACTTCTAAATTCTCTGAGCCATGTATTCGCTCACACGCACGCGCTTATAGCAACATCTGTCTCAGCCCCCGTTTCGCTGCCGATTTGAATTTGAAACATTTGAATCATTCATTCCAAACACGTACATTTGATGGATAGATGAAGTCTTGAAAATAGCGCGAATTCGGGGTTAAAGCCTAATGTTGTCTACTTACAGTAATGCATAAAGCGCCACGAATATTATTTTTTTGCCTATATTTATAAGGAAAACTGTTTTGCATTGAAATATTAAACAGTAAATTTAGAAGTTATACGTTTCATCGATAACGCACTGATCCTAAAATGTGATCAGCATTCAGTAATAATGCTTAAAATGTTGTTTATTGTGATGGGTTTCGGCCTTTCAGCCCCCTTGTGGGGAAGCCTTCGGGCCTCAGGTCTCAGAAATAAATCAATTAGAGCCCTGCCCCCCCCACTCCTGTCAGATGGTCAGCCCCATGGTAGCTTGATCGTGTGGCGAGCAGTCTAGGTCCTATAGCTAAGAGAGGGACAGCGAGAGACAAGCAGGGAGAATTTTGAAGGTAGAAATTAGTTAACCCGCGGGTTAGCTAACTCGCTGCCACCAGCCCGTACGTCCTGGCTCACCAAACCGGAACTTTCGAAATCGGGCTTCCGACTAGAAGGGGCTTTGCACTTACCTGCCAACTAGTGTCTTTTGCTGTCTATCTCGAAGTCATAGCCGATGATAAGGGACACTGCTGGGACTAGATCGCATTGGCCATGCAGGTACAGAGGGGACTTGTGCAGGGGATTCTTGCAGTGGCGAGACTATGGAGTAGCTACATGTACTATTACATTGCTAAATACGAAGAATTGTACTTTTGGCCTTCAACGCGCCAACCAGCCTCTCCTAGCGCTGATGATAGGCCAACTCGAACCTCAGAGACCGCATGATTCATTACCCGAGCCGCTTGGCTAACCTAGAGTGCAAAAAGTACATCTCTGGCGCCGATTCTGCACTACTGGCAGTTTCGCTAACTGATTTGATAGATTGATCGACTGAGAACTGCCTTGCCATTGGTCTACTATGACCGGCGCCTACTAGCTTAGCCACTCATCTGAGCCATCGGCGAACAAAGAAGTAAAACCGATAAAAATAACTGTCAGATTTAACCTTCTCCTTGAATCACTTCACACCTCAGATTAAATTGGAGCTTCAGACTACTAGCAGTATTATTGAATGATTTCTGTCTCAGTAACAGCACTACTGAACAAAATGAGCAAAAGTGTGCGCCTAATCCAGCTACTGAAACAGGGGACAGACAGGGAATCACCCAATCAAGCAAGTCTAGGTAGCCTCTCACCTAACCAATCAGAAACTCAACAGCCGGAGACCAGGTAATCCACAGTGACCGAATCGGCTTAGTGATTCGCAGCTGTAGACCCGGGATGATGCTGATGTCACAACCTTCGCAGATAGCTAGCAGGTGATGCTCTTAACTTTGATGTTCCAGGGAAGCCTCTTTGTTCGCTTCGCTCACCAGGAAGCGACACTGAAATCGTGCCTATACAAGTTGAGTCTCGTTTTTCTTCCCCAGACTACACGAGAACCCACTTATTTCAGTGCGCTCAGTATGAAAAAGTGTATAAATTGATGCGTGTTTGTTTGGAAAATAAAAGGCTGCAATTAAAAATTATACAACAAATGAATGAAACTGAAAAAAATAAAAATCGTCATTAAATATTATACACAAAAAGGAAAAATCTTCGCTTAAACTCTGAGCTTCCCTCGTTAAAACGCATATTAAACAGCTAACTCGAACTCTTGCTGGAAAGCTTGGACGCCTTACGATTCATCGCCTTCTGGTTCTTCGCCTTCTCATCGTTTGTCTCATTGACAAAATTCTTTAGATAAATCCGGACTGCAGGAATTAAGATCCGCGAAGAAAGAGTAGCAGCTGCCTTTCCACAACTGCAAGTCTGGCTTGAAAGAGTCGTAAAATCAGTGGATTCACTCACGTAGTCCTGGCAGAGCTCAACAATATTTTGAACTAAATTACCAGAGGTGAGAAGATCAGCAGTTAACAGACTATAATCTCGCAGATGTTCAAACATGAAGTAGGATGCCTTCAAAAGAAAAAATACGAATTTGCTGGGGCACTTCAGACCGCCTCGGTCACGCATTTGAATCAGGGCAAAGTCGTCAGCACAATCCTCTTCGGCAATAAACTCCAAGTAATCGTTAGTAAGTAGAAGATTCTTGCAGTCAGTGCACTTCAGCTGGCCGCATAGAGCTTTAGACACGTAGCCACCAAGATAGGAACAAATGTTTCGGTCACTAGATGTAAGAGCGGCGTCAAGATGCTGGAGAACTGAAAGCTTCACGGATAAGTGTGGATTAAAAAACTCGGATGAACTCGCCTGGTCAAGAATTTTTAAATCTTTCAGTCCAAGGCCATAAAACTGAAGCAGGCTGGAAACGCGAATTTTCTTCTCGGCTTGAAGGATCTGCCGGACAGAAACAAAATAGTTGCCTCCATGAAACTGGCGGTAGCGACCAAAGCGCCGCTCGATCCAGTCACTGACTATCCTACCTGTCAAAACAGAGGGAAATAAAAACCTAGAGAAAAGGTGCTCGGAAAGATCAGCAAGAGTGAGACAGCAGGACTTAACAGCAAGGAAAGTGGGAGCAGTCAAGCCGGGCAACTTCGAATCCTTCCAACGTTGGAAGAAAGCGGCAAACTGGCGCAGCTTGTCGAGGCGGTGATCGTTCGGCACCAGCGGAGCGGCGTCGAGAAGCCGCTTTTCCTTCGCTTTCCTAGTGGTCTTGACATTCCAGATCGTCCACATGTTAAGAATGAGCGCTAGGAAAGCTACCAAGCCAGAGGAAAAATTGTATAACTTTTCTGCTTCTACAGTAGACTCGCTGAAGATGCTGGCTGCGTGCTGAACATTAGTCTTCTCCAGGTTTGTTGGATTCAAGGACCTTGTATTCAGTTGAAAGGCGATCCGAGCTGGTTGCCCGAGTTCTTGCTCTTGAAGTTTGTGCAAATCGCGAAAATCTGCTGTTTGGATTTTCTGGGGATCGGTAAAGTCCGGAAACTGAAACACCTGGCGCGAAATCCAATTGTTCAAGATGTTCTTAAAGTTGTGTACAGGGTCGAAGAGAAGGAACAGCGGCTCGCCAGACACCGGATTTGGAATTGATGATAGCAGCTTGCCTTTGCATAGAAGACCCTGAAAGAGGCTCCTATTCACTGCATTGTTGTCAACAATGCACACCACTGGCTTCAGGTGAACCCTATCAAGCAGAGCAAGGCAGTCAGTGAGGTGATTTTGCAAGTCCAGAGCACTAAGCTTACTTTTTGGAATAAGAGAAATTACTTCCTGGAAGTCTCCATGCAGCGACTTGATCAAAAAAGCGCACACAGTTTGGCGAGCTCATCGGTTTCTGCGTCAGTGCCAAATACCTTGCCTCCACTGAATTCCATTCGCTTCGACGAATAAATTCGTCGATTGCAAGAAGCACTACCCTCTCAGACTCAGGCAGGCTGTCAACTTTTAGCTTGAGATAATCTTCGGTAGCCTTGATGTCAGGGTCATTGCTCAATCCGGAAGAAAGCCTCTGCAGATGCCTAACACTTGGGAGGTTGACTGTGTTGGATTTCCGAATGAAATTGTACGTTGATTGGCTGTGGTGCTGCAACAGGTATGAAAAAGCAAGTAGCTCGCTGGAGTATGTTAGCTTCCCCTTCTTCAAACTCGAAAAGCTTAGCTGCTCGACAAGAAAATTCAGTTTAGCAAAAGCAGCCTCCTCAATGCATGTATCCAGCTCTTGATCACTCTTGACTTCAATCTTAGCTGACAAGTCGGTGATAGCTTTCGTGACTGCCTCCTGAGCTAGTAAGAGGTGCTCCTCATAACCATGCCGGCAATCTTCCAAACGGACATTTTTTAGCCTAGCTAGGATGTTTTCAAGTTGGGCAAAGGTTTTAAGACTGCCGTCAGCTGCCAGATCTCCAGCAAAAGAGGCTTGCTTATCACCACCAACTGTGACCTCAAACAGCAGCTCTTGGCCAACATTCAGCGATGTGGCGATCTCCAAGTTGCCGGCACCGGACATTCTAGTTGTAAAAAAGGTTACACTCGATTCAGAGATCACCTTGAAAAAGCACCTTAGATGATCTGGTCGATCGTATGACACAATAGCGTGGAAGTCAGAAATCACATCCTTTTGTAGAAGCTCCTCTGCTTCTACCTCGCAACGCTGGATGTCGTTCTCTCGACGGCTCTCAGCCGATGTACAAACCGTTTGCCTCTCTTCCAGGACGGCCTTGCTCAAGTAGGATGCAACATTCGGGAAGATGCACGGCACAGCATCATCTGTCAGACGCCGGTTTTTCAGCTTAGCAGTAGCAGTCGATGGATCGTCAGATGCCGGCCTTTTGCGATTTGGGTTGGAATCCATAGAGACAGTCACAAAGAACTTAGCTGGAAAATGCAGAGAGCAAACCCGAGAGTTGTGACTTGGGTCAGACCGCAGCTTACACAGCTCGGCCTCAGTCCATTGTCGAGGAATTGTAGCGATCCACTTGTTCAGCAGATCCAGATTCTCGAAAGAAGGAAACTTGTGGATGGAAACAGTCGGGTCCTTCTTATACCGAGGCAAATTAGTAACACAAGCTGGAACACAGCACTTGTATCCCATGATGTATTATGCAAATGTTCGATTAAAAAATTAGACTTTAGAAAATCAGAGAATTGCTCAGAGTGAGTTGATATCAGTTGTTTTTTGCTGCCTAAATGATATCCTGCAGGAGAAGATATAGGCATAACATAGAAAAGATATGAGTAATTCAGTGTACAGTAAACGAAGGACAAAAATTCTTTGCTACCTAAGTTCCCAAAACGAGACTAAACTTGTAGAGGAGGTGGGGAGGGGCCAAGTGAGTGTCGCTTCCTGGTGAGCGAAGCGAACAAAGAGGCTTCCTTGGATGTTCACTGCTGATGACCGGGGGAATTCGTCCTTGATGATGATGGGGGGAGTCGCAATCCGGGGATTAAGAAACGACAGTCGGGCCAGGGAGAGAGCAAGTTCCTGGCCGGTCTCCAGAAAGGGTTGCCAAGTTAGTCCGAGCGGGCCAAAAACACCCGTTTAAATAGCCGCCAACTGGACCGCAGTTTGTTATAATGGAACACGTCGATTCTGATTGGCTGAGCCGATTTGTTAAAATGAGCGTCGAATTTTCTGATTGTTGCTTGTTGCCACCCAAAGTCACGTGACCGGGAGATCCTATCAGTTCCCTCGGGGTCGTAAAAATATGATAGGTGCGGCCATAAATCAATCAAAATCGCAAAAAATATGTTTTTTATTTTATGAATTTTCGCGCAGAATTGACAAAAATCAATGAGAAAATATACATTAGAAAGCTCTTATTAAGTGGAAAGCGGAGGTATTGAAGAGAACTCGCTAATTGCTAATCCCAACGTACTTTTAGGGGTAAAACGCATAGCTGTCAAAGCTGTCACATGCTTGATTGAACACGAACAATAGGCCCTGACCTCATAAATCTTGATGGCCTGTCAAAATGATGAGAAAAAAGCTATCATTCGCTTCCTCTCAGACCATCTGGCGCCAGCCCCAGCACTGAGTGAGGCGCAGGTGGCGGTCAGACCAGCTCAGACGAAATGATTTATGACCCAAAAGCAGCAAAAAACCGCGCCTATGTTATTATAACTACAAGTATGGCAGATTAATATAGCTACAGAAGTCCTACTAGTATTAATTCTAGAAAAATTACAAAAGAGGGAGAAAAACGCCCATAGCCTGCTGTTAGTAGGCTAGCAAGTTTGGAACCCATGTGCGAGCGTGAAATTTGGAAAAAGTGCGTCCTCATCAATTGGCTTATTACTTGTATGAGTAGATAGTTTTAGTTGTATTTATTTGTAAAATAGGTACTTTACCTGCCCATTGACTGAATCGGAGGGGCAATCTAGTCAAATTCGGCGGCAATCTAATCAAATTCGGCGCCAATCTAGTCAAACTAGGCGATAATCTAGTCAAAATTCGGTAACAATCTAGTCAAATTCGGCGATAATCTAGTCAAATTCGGCGAAAATCTAGTCAAATTCGGCGATAATCTAGTCAAACTCGGCGACAATCTAGTCGATTTCGGCGACAATCTAGTCAAACTCGGCGACAATCTAGTCAAAACTCGGCGACAATCTAGTCAAACTCGGCGGCAATCTAGTCAAATTAGGCGACAATCTAGTCGAATTCGGCGACAATCTGGTCATATTAGTCGACAATCTAGTCAAATTCGGCGGCAATATAGTCAAATTAGGCGACAATCTAGTCAAATTCGGCGACAATCTAGTCAAATTCGGCGACAATCTAGTCGAATTCGGCGGCAATACGGTCAAATTCGGCGGCAATATAGTCGAATTCGGCGGCAATATGGTCAAATTCGGCGGCAATATAGTCAAATTAGGCGACAATCTAGTCAAATTAGGCGACAATCTAGTCAAATTCGGCGGCAATATGGTCAAATTCGGCGGCAATATAGTCAAATTAGGCGACAATCTAGTCAAATTAAGCGACAATCTAGTCAAATTAGGCGACAATCTAGTCAAATTAGGCGACAATCTAGTCAAATTCGGCGACAATCTAGTCAAAATTAGGCGACAATCTAGTCAAAATTAGGCGACAATCTAGTCAAATTCGCCGACAGAAAAATTGCGTATAATCTTATTTAATTCTTTTGGTACAATCCCTTTTTCTTTCCATTTTAATTGAGGTTTTTATCCATTATATTTATCTCGTACTTTTCAAATGTGCTGACCAAGAAATGTTCGTTTATTCTTGAAGATGTTCAATTCGGCTATTTAAATTTCAATCGAACACAATTTTTCTAATAAAGGTCATCCAGAAGTTTAGTGGCTGGAGTCTAAAGGCACCTCTGCCACTGAAATCTAAATGTACATACATGTACATCAATAGTATCAATTGACAGTACTTCTGATGTACATTTTTCTGCTGTACTCTCAGCTGACGATGCACACCTCGTACTCAAGCTCATTATGTTTGCACACCTCATTTTTAGAATGAGTCATGTGCAAACAGAAGTGACTCAGAGCCTTCGTAGGACCAACGTTTATTTGATCAAGGAACCGGTTCTCGGGAGTTGTATTTGCTTAATTCCATATTTGGTAATGATCAAACATTCATGACCCCTTAATCAAACATACGTGACCTAAGTAAATAAACGATTTTAAACCAGTTTTTCACCAAAATGTTACTATAAATTTAAGCGACAAACCAAGTAAAAAATTCAGACTTGGAGCGGTCTCAATGAAGACTTTGAAATACCAAGAAGACTCATCTGAGAGAAGAAGTTTAACCCGATTTAGTTCTTTGCTACAGCACTAATAATTTGATTAATTGAGTTTACGAGAGCCACTTATTGCCGACACATTTGAGAAAGGCCTCCTTGTTTCCTAGGATACATTCCTAGAGGATTTATTAATTTGAATTGAGTTATCCGTTACGTTTCGGACGTAACGAAGAAGACGCCCTTCAGGAGGACCTATCACAGATATTCAGAGAATTCAATTGTTCATAAGGGCGCACGTTCTATTGTTAATTCCGAGCTCGAGGATCGTCAAGAATTCTGATTCGCTCCTGTTTTGGTCGACCCGCAGACAAAGTTAAGGACTCCAGGAGACAACAGCTGTTCACCGGAACCGGCCACCGCCACCGCTCAGCAAGCTAGCTAGCCCTACGACCGACAAGACTCCGCCGACTGCCGACCGCAAGAGGATCCGCTGCAGTAAGAGTTATTCGATTCTGTATATACATAGGCACTTGTTCCCCAGTATCTAGAAGTGGGAGTTTTTGAGTGACTAATCACCACTCAAATAAACTCTTCACTCTGACACGGCGTCGCTCGTAATTTCTATTCGCAGCTACAACAAGCCGCATCGGGTACCACATTTTGCTTTTTCATTATTAGTAAATCTCAAATACAAAGATGAATCATTCCTATTTAGTTTTCTGGCTGATTAAACTTGGAACCTTCATAGAACCACACAGCTCGAAAAAGAAAAATATAAAAACCTGTAAGAAGACGTTTGTGTTAGCCTCAGCCCCTAGTTTAATCATTAGACACGCTCTATATGATGTTTGATTTATAGAAAAATTTTATATATGATATATTCTCTTTTTTTAAACAGTAAAAAGATAAAAATTCGCTTGCATTGTGAGCATTCTACCATGTATAAAACAGTTTCCTTGGAAATCGATCCATGGATGGAATAATTGATGAAGAAGTATTCAATTATAGACCACATCATTCAAGTTTCATTCATATCTCAGTCCTCAAATCCTTAGTTTCTAGTTTTATAAATCTCACTATTGTTGCTTTTCTGACGGAATGAATGTGCGCTGCAAGTATAAAAAGAAAAGAAATTCTCTATTCCCGGGCGAGCTTCCCGAGATTGGTCCCGGGATCTCGGGACTGGAATATGGTCGGGATTTGGTCATCCCTATGCAGAACCCTAAGTGTTTGAGTTGCTCTCATGTTAGTTAAAAGAAATACACTAAAGCACGCATGAATTGCCGTGACGGGTGCGCAGTGCAGTCAAGCGTGTTATGATGGGCTCTTTACTTTTTTTTCCCGTCTAGTTTTATTCATCTTTCTTTGCCAAAGCCCCCTCTTAACTCTTTCTAACTCCTCCTTCAACCCATCCACTTCCAGAAAACAAGTGAGTTCACTGTTTAAAGCAACCGATTCTTCCTACAAACTTGCAGAAATCCCAAAAACTAATGCAGCACAACAATAAGCCGTAAAATCTTCTACTAGATGCAAAATGGCTATAATTCAGCTGATGCATACTGCTATCTTTTGCGCTGCCATGGTTACAGCCGTCTCCGCCGGCTGCAGGACGAAGTGGTGCAAACTCGGCGACCGCTGCCTCAACGAGACCGTCGCTCAAGGCTGCTGGAAGGCGCCCAGCGTGGCGCCCTGCATGATGAAGGCGGGCGCCAGTCCCGGAGACCTGGTTGCGCAGTGGAATGAGCGCACCGCTGCGTGCTGCCTCTTCCGCTACCAGACGGTGTGCCGGCACATTCAGGCCGGCAACGCGACCGAGTCTCCGAGCGACAGCCGGTGCAGCGTGTACCGCTTCTCGTCTCTGTCGAGCTGCTCCGAGTCGGTCGGTGCGCGCTTTGTGGCTGCGTGGCTGGCAGGAGGCGGCAGCCGGTTTGACAACCTCGTGTGCCAGGCCGAGCCCGGCAACTACCGGCTGCACAGCGAGAACGTGGACTGGACTGAGGACGGAGCCAAGTTCGACGGAGCGTCTTCGTACGCGGCTACCGAGGATGTGGGCAACGTAGTGAACGGGGGCTCCTTCACCTGGCTGCTGCGGCTGAAGAGGCAGCCGAAAGTCCAGCCGTTCATGGAGGCCGGCCAGTGCGACAACTTAGGGAATTTTGGCCCGCATTTCTGGGAGTTCAACGAGCCGAACATACTGTACGGCTTTCCCGGCCAACCAGGTTCATATTCATACACACCTAAAATTCTCCCCAACAACCCGAATACTTGGCTCGACCTCGGATTGACCGGATCGGAATCAAATTGGAAAATATTCTTCAATGGCTCATTTGTGCTGTCAACTGGAGCGACCGCTCCGACCTCGAGTTTCTGCTACATTGTTCAAATTGGTCGGCGTTGGCCGGATCGTTTCCTACAGGGCACCGTTAAGGCCGTTGCGATCGCGAACTTCTCCATGACAGCAGCGGAGATTCAACGGCTCTTTTCAGCGCTGCCCTGAGCCGGGGCGCTTTCACAAACCCGAAATTTCACGTCAGGTAGCAAGATGCCAAAATGAACTAAGGAGTTAATACAATGAACTGGACTTTTAAAATAGACACTTCATATTCTCGAATCTTCTAGCTTATTTTCCAAATTTCAGACTAAAATTTCGGGTTTGTGAGTCTCCAATATCTCCTGGGAGATTCGAAATTTTGAAATTGTGAACTTTCGGATTCGTAAAAATTCGGGTTTGTGAAACTTTGGGTTTGTGAAACTTCGGCTTTGTGAAACTTCGGGTTTGTGAAATTTCAGGTTTGTGAAACTTCGGGTTTGTGAAACTTCGACGTTGGAAAAATTCGGGTTTATGATATTTCAGGTTTGTGAAATTTTGGGTTTGTGACCCCTTGAGTCGAGCAGTAAGGATTTTTTGAGGATATTTTTAACGTTAACTAACTATTTATGCCTCTATTAATCGAGCATTGTGAACACGATCTTTTCATTTATTTTTTACTCTTTTGAATAACGTTTTTTTCGTGATCTCGTACTTTTTGAGTCCATGGAATTTCAACATCTTTTGCAATTGAAATAACATGTTGCACTTTATTTAAGTGACTTCTTAAATGAATTGGAAGGATTGCAAACCACTTTAAATCTACATTCTATTGTTATGCAATTGAATTCGTAGCTGATATTTTCTGTTTCTACTATAATTAGATGCTAAATGTAGGGTCTATACATGTATATTATCTGTACAGTGCTTTTTAATTTTTGTAAAAATATTTTGCCTCGTCCACATCCCTAAAGCGTCTTTTCGTCTCTTCACTTGTCTGTGTAATTTTTTATGAAAAAATCGTTCCCAAGTACGAGTATAATACTTTTATCTCTTCTAAAAATTGCATGTTTTGCTATTGATGTCCCTGGACTTAGGCTGAGCTACCTTGGCACTAAGGGGAACCTGCTTGAGCAGGGAAATTGGAACTCTAAGGTGACTGTCTGCACTATAGGTGATTGACTCTCACCCGAATTACGAGGACTGTGATTACGTGCTTGCCTCGCGTAATGTTTGAGGGGCCACGGTGATCTCGCTGCTTACGAGTAAGATAGCGTTTTGGCTCATTTTTGGCCCTGCCTGATAGGTAGTTTTGCACCTGCGCCCGCTCAGACCGCAGGCCCACTAAGCCAGATTGACGAAGACAAGCCGTGCAACTTATAAAGATCGCTTAAAATTTGGGACGCCTGCTGCCCATTCCGTCGACTTCCCCTGAGCAGGCACACAAGCGCGGATACGTACGCAGTCATACGCACAGGCACACACTCACACAGGAGTGTACAGCGGCCCTAATTTTATTTATCGTTAGGCATGTACACTTCACTGCGCCTTGGGGGTTGGCAATCAAGTGCGTTAATTGCACGAGCAGAGCCAAGCTGAGATTCCAATTTAGCCCCAAATTAATTGAGACTGCACTTGGAATCGAGCCTGGGCCGCTGGCACATCAGAGCGCTGCGCCAGACCACTTGGGCTACAGTCCTCGCCAGAGCATTAACCAAGCATTAGCTTGGCAACCCCGTTTAACAGCAAAAAATCTTTTGCCTCGTTCACTTTTCTCAAATGCTGTTTCGTCTTTTTTGCCTTTGTAATTTCACGCAACTATCATTTATATTCCTATCCTTTTCTCAAATTGCATGCCTTACCATTGACATGTTGACTGATTCTTTGAAATGCTACACTTTTCTCATTTTTCTCTTTCCTCTAAGAGTTGGTTAATTTGAAGCAGAATTCCTGCTTGATTTTGCGGGCAAGACTGCTTAAGAAATGGCCCATTCTCTGCCCGATATCGGGCTGGGCCATAGACGAAGCCGAAACGATTGTATTGTATTGCAACATTACAAAGAGGACAACAGTAACGATTTAATATAGTCTTGTGGTGCAACCCACGCCGTCTTTACAGTACATGGCGTTCAGAGGTACTCACTTATAGGAAAAATAGAACACGGGATTCAGGAAGATTCTCGGTGCGCAAAAACTTCTTGAATTTCTCCACACACTGTCTTGTTTTTGCTTCGGTAGAGACGACGCGTGAGGCATTCTCCACATCCAAAATGGCGCTCACTTCATCACTTGTTAGCTCCCAGAGTTGATTGTCGCTGCTCGCTTCAGCAGAAAGATCGTTTACTAGATCATCCAACAGGCCGTTGTCGAGCGCCTTGCTGACTCCAATTCCAGGCACAGGCAAGCCAGTGTACTGATTGAACATTCGCCCACGGCCACGGAGTTGGCATACAAAGTCGATTTCTTCGCGCTGCAACCCAGAAATCTCGCCTCCTTCTATACAGGAGTAGTCTATCATGTTCTCAGAACGCTCGGGTCAGGAGTTAATGGAATTCAGTTTTAATAAAAAGTTAGACTAATTACGAGCGTATTACTTTGTCAGTCGCTCCTTTAGGCTCAGAGCTAAAATGAAATACAGTTTGCATTTTGTGCCATAGACAAATTCCATTTTCTTGCGGGCCGAGAATCAGGACTTGCACTGAACTTAGACTGAAGCAAATGCAGTTTGACTCGCGGGCCGAAGAATGTCGTTTCTCGGCCCGCCCGCAAAATCAAGAAGGAATACAAATCCAGCAGGCTATCTAGGGCAAAAAGTCGGAAATCCTCGTGCCGCTTCGCGGCCCTCGGATTCTCCTCCTTTCTGCCCTAGAAAGCCTGAAGGATTTATATATTCTGAGACCTAAGTATGACTCTGCGTTGCTCGTAAATTTCAATTTTCAATCAATTTTTAGCTACAGATAAGAGCCACAGAGCAGATGCCTTCTTTGAATACTTTGTTTTTTCATACGTTAGCTTTCAAATGCTCAAACAATCAATCATATTTATTTAACTCTCTGGCTAATAAAAATCCTCTTGAAAAACGTTCTGGGTTGCTTTTTGTTCCTTTAATATAATACTTGCTTGATAATGTGACTTAGAATTAGCCTAAAATTATGGTCCTTGTGCAAGAATACCAGTGGCCTGTATGTTGGAGAAACACAACTAAACTCATGTGAAAATTACAGCAATTTTTTGTCTGAAAGAAAGCCCGTGGACTTAAAAGTGCCACCTGCAAGCTACATCATCCTCTTGTAGAAAAATATGACTGATAAAGTTTCAATCGCAATGGACTACTTTTAGGGTCAATTGAAGTCATGCAACGGGGGTAATTTTAGTCTGACAACCGGTTGCGAACTTTTGGAAAGTTGATTTCTTTAACAAATTTTTGCTGCATGCCAAATTCTCCAAATCATAGACGTCACGGCCATAATAAAGTCGAGGCCTTCAGAATTTCGCTATATCGCTGACTCTAAATATGTTTATGCGTATATTTTAATAATTTTAAGTGTGATTTATTGTAGCAATTACATAAAAAATTAATTTGGTTCTCATTCAGTCGGAATACTGCAGAATGCCAGAGCAGTCAGTGTATTTCAATGTACCGAAATAAATTTTCCAGTATCAGACGGAGCGCTTCCCTGGAAACCTTTGCTGATTCTGATTTCGGACGAGAGGGAGCTCCAACACCGCCACTTTCAATAGGGCGTAGTAGCACTCGCGGTCGCACCGCTCGCCTCGGCCGCACTCCGTGCACTCTGGCGGTGTCCTGCCGCCCTGCAGCTTGATGCCAACCTTCATCATTTCCAGCTCCTTTTTCATCTCTTTGTAGTTGCCCATGCTGCCGTCAGCTGGGCAGTTGACGTTGTAGACTAGACAGGGCTTCAGCTTCAATTCCATCTCCTCCTCAGTCAGCCCCTCAAACGGTTCACTGGCCTATACAGATTATATTGACAATATAAAAACTGTAAGTCATCAATCAGTAAAGTATACTGCTGAAATTGTAAATCAATAAAACAGATACCGTTAACTCACTACAATAGCTGCTAGCAAAAGCAAACCAAAGATTTCGTTCTTCATTGCAGGTGACAGTTGGAAAACGTATCCGTTAGTACAATCTGGAGCTGCCGTACACTGCGCGCGTTTGCTGCTTGGATAGTCAAGTAGTTACTGGAATAATTTGTTTTCGAACGGCTTTTTATCCCAATTGCGAAATGCACCGCGGTTGGCCTTGTAGCTAAATTTCCGTTTTAATAGGACGTTTGTTTAATTGATGTGACAGTTGGGTATGGCAGAATGTAATGGGGGGGACAGGACACTAAAACTGCTGAAATTGTGCTATCGATCGTAATTGC
Source organism: Macrostomum lignano (assembly GCA_002269645.1). Taxonomy (NCBI): domain Eukaryota; kingdom Metazoa; phylum Platyhelminthes; family Macrostomidae; genus Macrostomum; species Macrostomum lignano. The sequence goes on from NIVC01003304.1 coordinate 20,409, forward strand.
GCGCATTTATGACCGCAACAAAATTAAGCAGCTGTCTTCAATGTGAAAGCGCCGCTAATTGTATCCAATTTGCTCATTCTGCACTAGAAATTAATCGCGTTTCAGACTTGCAGGCTGTAAAAAAGCCTACACTGCAGCAGTTGGAAATGTGCAAAAATTGCTTTCCCACTGTTTCTGTTTGCATCGCTGATGCTGAAAATGATGCTGCAAAATTGATGCGCTATTAATGACTCTCTCCAATACGGCATGTTAGTGTAAACTTTATTTGTATATGGCTCTCTTGTAATCGCGTCACTTTGATGTTTCAGTTCATTCTTCGTTTATCAAATTATAAAGGACACTGCTTTCACAAAGCAAACAAAAACGAAAGGTTACAACGTTGCGAGAACGTTTTAAGTTTACAAGATACTTGTACAGCTACAGGATCAGACTTCATGTATCTTACGAAGTGCACATTTATAAATCACAATCACAGGCGGTCAAGCAAAAATAATATACATTGAAAGCGAACACATGCCTCGATCTAATATATTCCAAATTTTCTATGTAATCCCATGCAAGTTTCTTAGTATGAGAAAGGGGGCAACCGTGAGATTTCTCATTTCTGATCTGATATAGACCTGAGGTCCGTTTCGCAATCGCGCGTAGTTGTTTGAAAGGGGCGTACCGCTTCATCTATCACTGGACTACTCAAAGTAAGGACAGGAAACTACGTTTCTTGGAAAAAAAGGAATCAGGTTTTCCTAATTCCCAATTTTCTAAACGAAAAGCCATATGAATATCAATAGAGCTATATAAAGAAAGGCGCGCGAGACGTATAACATTCATGGATGAACATCGGGTTTTCCTTCTAACAAATGCAATAACAATTTTTGTGCTGAAAAATGAAAAGCCTCCTATCTCCGTAACGTATTATTTTGAAAAAACTGCCTCTTAAAATTTTCTAAGAAACTTTGTTTCGCGTCCTTCTACTAGTTAATTTGAGTACTGACGGATCTTAAACATTTTTTGGGTTTTGTAGAAACTGGGGACCAATGAAATTTTAGCTAGTGCGATTAAAAAAAGATTTCTCGAAAGCTATTCACAAAGTACGAACCTTTATCACTCAAGGTAAACGAAAACGTACATTTTTATTCTAGGGGTTTGTTATACTCATCCACTATTTAAATTGGTAAAAACGTGTTGGCTAAGTTGAAAATTTCTACTTTTTGCTACTAAAATAATCATCATAATAATCTTCGTAATCAAGATATATTGTGCATATTGGTCAAAAAGTTTGTTTGTGGGAGTGACTACTAATACAATCACAATGACAGTTTGTTTTTAAGTAAAATTCTAAATATAGCTTAAAGACCTCGACTCAATTTACAGAAGATCATTTGATTCAGAAGAAAAGTAACGGAAGGAGCTTCCAGTAAAATTACAATGCAATACTATGTTCAATTCAGCCAGGCAGATTATTTGTACTTTTAGAATAACCAGAGATATGTATTAGATCATTTTATCTGAGTATTTACTATATAAATAATCTAAATATACTAAATCTCTAAAACTAAATATACTAAATCTCTAATAATATATTTAGTAATATATTACTAAATATATAATTATATAAATATAAAACGTCAGGTTTAAATCTTGAAAAAATATGTATAAATAATATCCAATATACAAATAGCCCAATATCCAAAAATAGGCTGTAGGGCTTCAATTTCAAATGTTTAAATTTGAAGGCAAATATTCTTTGCCGAAGGTTCTAAACAAAAAATCTTTAAAAAGCTCCTAGTCCTATAGCTATCAAATAAACTAAATTTTTTAATATTATATTCTATATTAATAAATTATTTACCAAATTAAATTTTAGGCTAATCTATCATTAAAGTTAGAATATATTTGATTGAATATACACCATAGCTTATAAAGATGTTCCTAAAATTTGGTCTGTCAAATTAAAATCAAAATTAGAATTTTATGAAATTTAAATATAGAAAATAAATTATTATGACCAACACTTACTTTTCTGTTTTCAAGGTTAGTCTAGCCTACTTAAAAAATTGACTATTCAACCAAAAATATATGCCAGTCAGGAAAGTGGCCTTTTTCATAGAAAATTTTAGTGCAAAGACATTGAACATGTGCTGCACTGGCACATTTTGGTGCAATAGTAGGCAGGTAGAGAAGCTAGTACAATATAGTGTAAGAGTGTAGGACAAAAAAATTGGCGCAATTTGATGCAAGACAAAAACTTTCAATAAGGCAATATTTTTGTAGACAGAAAATTAGCACTTTTTTGTTCTTTAGTATATTAATGGCTTTTTCAATTATAATATTGAGGTAAGGGTGGAGAAGATTTAGGTTTTTTAAATTGGCGGTTTGAATTGTTGGTCGACACCAGTGAGGTGGGGCAGATTCTATGTCTGAATTTCCGCCGGCATTGTCTCAACATGCGTAAAGATGGAAATTTGCACAAATTGCTGCGTTGAGTCTTCTCCTTAGATACTCCGTCTACTGGGGTCCTCAATTCCAGGGGGAGGGTAATTGTAATCGTAGTCAAGCAGTCTTGTAACGGCCCGGGTCATTCAGAATGGGTCCTCAGACACCGTAAACTCGTAATTTGTCAAGATTGCTAGTTGTGTTACTTTCAGTAGTAAAGTAGCGCTGCCACTACCATAAATGTCGTTTTACGGAACATTGAGGGTGTCAGAGCTTTCTTTGAGTTGAGACTGATTGGTTATTTTATGCCCCATGGGCAAAGAACTCAATATAAACTAGAGGCTTCGATTAAGACCAACTGGATAAATATTAATATAAAACTTAGTATTATTGTTTGTTACTATTAGCAATCATTAGCAATTTCTATTGTAGTCAATGATATAGAAAATTATTTTTTCCACGAGGTTAATAAGCAATTGATGAGTTAGTTGACTAATAAATGGATTTAGGCAATAAAATGAATGTCGCACCCTATTAAATTTGATGGATGATTATGAGACAGTGCCAAACAGGCGGTTAACTACAAATTCACAACTTAACTAAACAGAGGCAAGAGCAGGAAAAACAGTAGTTGAAGGGAGGGCAGAAGAAGAAGAAGTAAACATAATGATTTTTATACAAAATTCTTACATGGATCCAATTAGGGGAACACCAAGGGGAACACTGGTGGGAAAAAGGGGACAAACCCCGGGAGGAACACAGCAAAACAAAGCAGGACCAAGGGAAGGGGCAACAATTGGACAAAAGGTGGGGGCAACGAGGGGAAAGCGCACAGTTCATCCGGGAGAGCAGAAATGACATCAAATATTGTCCCACCAGGTGGAGGCGCTTCACGCATTGCCAACTGTTGCAGGAGCCCCAGTGGTAGACCGGCCTACCACAATATGTTAACTCAATATGTAAAATAAATAAAAATATGTTAAATTAAGATACATTGAAATGCATTGTATTTTCTATGAAGCAGATTTAAATATAAGTTTTATTGATATTTTTTAAACAAAAGTACTGATTTTTGTTTTTTGTATTTTTAAGTATCGGCACATGGCACAAGGAAACTTATTTGATTGTTCCATTGCAAGCATGCCATGATCATGACTATGTAATATATGTATATATAGCATAAATTTATATTGATCAAGGTTTTAAAGAGTATAACCTAAACAGTTTTGACTTGTTATTTAGCTAGGCCTATATTGAAGTATAAATAAAAATTATAATGGTTTTACAAAGAAACTCTTTCTATGAAAAGTTTTGTGTGAAGTAGCAACAATGAATAAGCAGAATATTAAAATGGCATCCAATTAATTTTTAGCAAAAAAATAATGTTCAAAAATATTAAATCATTTAGGTTACACTAATAACCTTAGTGTCAATGTTAATATAATCAATGTTTTTGCTATTAAACATTCAAGTTAAAATCTATGAAAAGAAGCATTTAAGGCTAAGCTGTCTTAGTTAACAACCTATTGCATTTCTCTATGACAATGAGGCCTTTAGTCTTTAAAGCTAAATGGCTAGCTATAGGTATTTAATTTGTTCACTGACTACCAGTATAGAGTATTTGCTATCTAAGTCTTAGTGTCCCTAGGTTAGACCAATAGAACTTCTAGGATATAGCAACTAAATTTGTCAGCTACAAAGAGCTATGGCATCTAAATCAAATTTGGCCATGGTAAGCTATGCATGCCAACTGCTCTAAAAGACTAATCATTGCGATCCTCAAGATTATATACGCTATGCTTTTCTATGGCAGTAATCATGGAGCTGCTTAGAGCACTAGTTGTAATAGTCTTGTTACTGTTATCTAGGTTGTCTATTTTGCTACTACTCATAGCAATTGTCACCTGGAGCACTATATCAAGCCCAAGCAATGCCATTAGGGTCACATTGAAATCCAAGATTGCAATAGTAGAGATCTAACATTGTTAAAATAATAAAACCCTTGTTTTCTATGCTTAGAACAATAGCAAAGCAACTTTGGATAGACTCAGAAAGCTCAGAGAGTGGGTTAGTTGCTGCCTTAAGAAATTTACAGAGTCTACAAATCTGTGAATTTTCAAAGTAGAAAATGTTATACATATTTCCTATGTGCCTACTTGAATACACTGTACACACATGTACAATAGGTACAATATATTAATATAATTATACAGTGTATGTCCAATACTATATATAAAGTATTTACAAAACATGTATGTAAATACATATCATTCACATCCTAGTAATTCAATAATGCAATAGAACATTTAATTTGTATATTTACCTTGGGTAAAATAATGCTCACTAGTCCCTCAGAGAGCCAAAGTCCTAGATCTTGAATTGGTTGCAACAGGAAAATTAGTAAACTAATAAGATTCCACTTGGAATTGGTCAATGTGGCAGCCAATTTATGCTGGGTGCTATACAATTAAACAAGTTGCACCTAATGAATAGATTTTGAAGTTGATATTAATAAGTCACTCCAAATTCTCTATTTATTTAAAGATAGCTTCTAGTGTTATTGGGTTATCTTTAATACTACTTAAAATAGACAAATGTAGGGACAAATTAAAAGGTCTCTAATTATCTGGGCCTGAAAAGACACCAGCATGTCAAGCTGTGAATCCCTTCTTATTTGTGTATCTTGAATGAGCATTATCGATGTTTTGGCCTTCAGGTCTTTACACCACTTCTTCTATTTACCATGTGCCTTAGGCAATTTAAAGAAATGCTATAAAATTGTATGGCAATGGGATAGAAGACCATTTGCTATGCTCTGGGCTTATTGGCATTGTCAGGGATGTTATTGCAAATGCAATTCTATAGCTTGTAGATGACACAAGATGTGCAAGGCAATTTTGAATTAAGTGTAGACATCAACATTAGTCCTATTAAATATTACTCATATTAGGCAAATTGAATGTTTGAAATATGCACTATTTTTAACTGCCTATTTTTTTATTATAGAGCAGCTTTGAGACAATTTGCTCAGAATTCTGTTGGGTAATTGAACTTATATAAATAATACTAAAACATATTGTATACTGTATTACTATATACTGACATATATACATAACTAGATATATAAAGGGACTGAATCACTTGAAGCTGACAAACCATGCTTTGTATCAAAGAGCATTTATCTGTAACAATGTCCATTGTCCACGACTCACTATTTCACTTCCCAGTATTCCATGATGGTCCACAGTGCACTAGCAATGTTTTTTTCTAGTGGAAGCTCCATAGATAGGCTTACTGCTCAAAATTGCCCTCCAACGCTAAAACTGATCATTGATCAGATGAGTAGTCAAGCTGACAATGGACTGCTTGCCCTTTATCATCTTAGCGATTCCACCATGAGCCTTGAAATCTCAGCGATTCCACCCGTGAGTCTTGACATCTCAGCGATTCCCCCATGAGCCTTGACATCTCAGCGATTCCACCATGAGCCTTGAAATCTCAGCGATTCCACCCGTGAGTCTTGACATCTCAGCGATTCCCCTATGAGCCTTGACATCTCAGCGATTCCCCCATGAGCCTTGACATCTCAGCGATTCCACCATGAGCCTTGAGATCTCAGCGATTCCACCATGAGCCTTGAAATCTCAGCGATTCCACCCGTGAGTCTTGACATCTCAGCGATTCCCCCATGAGCCTTGACATCTCAGCGATTCCCCCATGAGCCTTGACATCTCAGCGATTCCCCCATGAGCCTTGACATCTCAGCGATTCCCCCATGAGCCTTGACATCTCAGCGATTCCACCATGAGCCTTGACATCTCAGCAATTCCACCCGTGAGTCTTGACATCTCAGCGATTCCCCTATGAGCCTTGACATCTCAGCGATTCCCCCATGAGCCTTGACATCTCAGCGATTCCACCATGAGCCTTGAGATCTCAGCGATTCCACCATGAGCCTTGAAATCTCAGCGATTCCACCCGTGAGTCTTGACATCTCAGCGATTCCCCCATGAGCCTTGACATCTCAGCGATTCCCCCATGAGCCTTGACATCTCAGCGATTCCCCCATGAGCCTTGACATCTCAGCGATTCCCCCATGAGCCTTGACATCTCAGCGATTCCACCATGAGCCTTGACATCTCAGCAATTCCACCCGTGAGCCTTGACATCTCAGCAATTCCCCCCATGAGCCTTGACATCTCAGCAATTCCACCCGTGAGCCTTGACATCTCAGCAATTTCACCCGTGAGTCTTAACATCCCAGCAATTCCCCAATGAGCCTTGACATCTCAGCAATTCCACCCGTGAGCCTTGACATCTCAGCGATGTTTTGCTTCTCATTCATGCCAGCACAATACTAATAGAGAAAGATATGGCAGACTTGAAATTAGGCAAACAGCAGGTCTCAGCCTATGCTGCCTATCAGCGCTTAAAGCAGCAGCCACCGGCAACCCAGCTGCAGGATCAACAAGTCAATCGCGAGAAAAAACGGCAGCATTCTAATAATAGCACAGAAAACAGTGCCAATGCTGCTACTGGCAGTAGTAAGAAAAAGAAAGCAAAACTGCAGGAACAGTCCGTCTCTGCAAAAGTAGAGAAGGGATTTTCCAAATCTCCGAGTACTACTAGCACTACTTCTAGTAGTATGAAGTTGAAGCCACAACAGCATCAAGTAGCTTCTAATGGGGCTGCCTTGTCTGGCAAGAAAAAGAAGCGGAAAAAAAGAAACAAACATTCGGAGTCTTGCCAACCAAAGCAGGCCGGCTTGGTAGCCTCTGCGATGCCAATTGGCAGTGACTCATCCGCTGAAATTGGAAGCAACTCCGACACTGAGGATGACTCTGTGATCGATCCGATTGTCGAAGCCACTGAGGTCTTTAAAGAGATCATCGCTCCAATTAGTACTGAGCAGTTCTTTGGCACCTATTGGGAGCGCAAGCCGCTGTTAGTGAAGCGCAATTCTCCCAGTCACTATGACGACTGGTTTAGTACGGCCGATTTCGACTCAATGCTGCGCAATCATCGGGTTATGTTTGGCGAACATCTGGACGTTACCAGCTATAGAGATGGTACGATTGGAAGGGGAAGATGAGGGAAATCACGGGGGAATAGCCAGTGCTATCACGGGGGAATAGCCAGTGCTATCACGGGGGAATACAGTGCCATCACGGGGAATAGCAGTGCTATCACAGGGGAATAGCAGTGCTATCACGGGGGAATAGCAGTGTTATCACAGGGGAATAGCCAGTGCTATCACAGGGGAATAGCAGTGCTATCACGGGGGAATAGCAGTGTTATCACAGGGGAATAGCAGTGCTATCACAGGGGAATAGCCAGTGCTATCACGGGGGAATAGCAGTGCTATCACAGGGGAATAGCCAGTGCTATCACGGGGGAATAGCAGTGCTATCACAGGGGAATAGTCAGTGCTATGACAGGGGAATAGCAGTGCTATCACAGGGGAATAGCCAGTGCTATCACAGGGGAATAGCAGTGCTATCACAGGGGAATAGCAGTGTTATCACAGGGGAATAGCCAGTGCTATCACAGGGGAATAGCAGTGTTATCACAGGGGAATAGCCAGTGCTATCACAGGGGAATAGCCAGTGCTATCACGGGGGAATAGCAGTGCTATCACAGGGGAATAGCAGTGCTATCACGGGGGAATAGCAGTGCTATCACAGGGGAATAGTCAGTGCTATGACAGGGGAATAGCAGTGCTATCACAGGGGAATAGCCAGTGCTATCACAGGGGAATAGTCAGTGCTATGACAGGGGAATAGCAGTGCTATCACAGGGGAATAGCCAGTGCTATCACAGGGGAATAGCAGTGCTATCACAGGGGAATAGCCAGTGCTATCACGGGGGAATAGCAGTGCTATCACAGGGGAATAGTCAGTGCTATGACAGGGGAATAGCAGTGCTATCACAGGGGAATAGCCAGTGCTATCACAGGGGAATAGCAGTGCTATCACAGGGGAATAGCAGTGTTATCACAGGGGAATAGCCAGTGCTATCACGGGGGAATGGCCAGTGCTATCACGGGGGAATACAGTGCCATCACGGGGAATAGCAGTGCTATCACAGGGGAATAGCAGTGCTATCACGGGGGAATAGCAGTGTTATCACAGGGGAATAGCCAGTGCTATCACGGGGGAATGGCCAGTGCTATCACGGGGGAATACAGTGCCATCACGGGGAATAGCCAGTGCTATCACAGGGGAATAGCCAGTGCTATGACAGGGGAATAGCAGTGCTATCACAGGGGAATAGCATTGCTATCACAGGTGAATGGCCAGTGCTATCACGGGGGAATACAGTGCCATCACGGGGAATAGCAGTGCTATCACAGGGGAATAGCATTGCTATCACAGGTGAATGGCCAGTGCTATCACGGGGGAATACAGTGCCATCACGGGGAATAGCAGTGCTATCACAGGGGAATAGCAGTGCTATCAGAGAGGAATATAGCAGTGCTATCACACGGAAGAGCAACGCTTCATTAAGCAAGAAGATAAAGACCCCAATGCAAGAAGCACCAATGGAAGCGCGGTGTGTAATTGTTATGGCTAAGGGCTTGACCGATTCCCAGATTTCGATTCTAAGTCAGTTCTTAGTGTTTTATTTCCTCAGACCAGACCTACAAACAATTTTCCTGTTATCCTATAAGCCCGAAGATTTTCGCAGTGCAACAGGCCCTTTGTGTGTTTTTACCAAACCTTCTCAGGTTTCGTTAAACCCTTCGAAAATCTCTTTCGAGCTGTTTTCCAAAATTTCCCGTTTCAAGTCAGTGGTTCTTTGTTTACCGTGTTTTATTATTTTGGTTTGCCTTAAATAGTCTGATGTATTTCTGCTGGTGGCAGGGGGTGGCTTATTATTAGCAAAATTGAGTATCCAGCGCCGATTATTTATAGATTTCTAGATATTTTAAATGCCCCAATTAATTCAATAATGAGACTGGGATTTGATGCAGTTCAAAAATCGTTTATAGACTCTATTCTAATTCTAGACTAATTAAATAGACTGCTTCTGATCCCCGGATTCTTTACCGCCACTCGCCGAACTACTCTGATATCGTTAGCAGCATTAGTAATCTCCACTGCCAACCAAACTGATCCATGCATAGTGAACTTAAGACTTATCACAACCTTCATTTTCGAACGCCACCGAAACGTCCCAGATCCTCAGTTGTTGAGCTACTGACAGTCTCTCAGATCCTCAGTTGTTGGGCTACTGAGTCTCTCAGATCCTCAGTTGCTGGGCCAGCCTCCCAGATCCTCAGTTGCTGAGCTACTGACAGTCTCTCAGATCCTCAGTTGTTGGGCTACTGAGTCTCTCAGATCCTCAGTTGCTGGGCCAGCCTCCCAGATCCTCAGTTGCTGAGCTACTGACAGTCTCTCAGATCCTCAGTTGTTGGGCTACTGAGTCTCTCAGATCCTCAGTTGTTGGGCTACTGAGTCTCTCAGATCCTCAGTTGTTGAGCTACTGAGTCTCTCAGATCCTCAGTTGTTGAGCTACTGACAGTCTCTCAGATCCTCAGTTGTTGGGCTACTGAGTCTCTCAGATCCTCAGTTGTTGGGCTACTGAGTCTCTCAGATCCTCAGTTGCTGGGCCAGCCTCACAGAGTGTCAGTTGCTGGGCCATCCTCCCAGATCCTCAGTTGTTGAGCTACTGACAGTCTCTCAGATCCTCAGTTGTTGGGCCAGCCTCCCAGAGTGTCAGTTGCTGGGCCATCCTCCCAGATCCTCAGTTGCTGAGCTACTGACAGTCTCTCAGATCCTCAGTTGTTGGGCCAGCCTCCCAGAGTGTCAGTTGCTGGGCCATCCTCCCAGATCCTCAGTTGCTGGGCCATCCTCCCAGATCCTCAGTTGCTAAGCCAGCCTCCCAGATCCTCAGTTGCTGGGCCAGCCTCCCAGATCCTCAGTTGCTAAGCCAGCCTCCCAGATCCTCAGTTGCTAAGCCAGCCTCCCAGATCCTCAGTTGCTGGGCCAGCCTCCCAGAGTGTCAGTTGCTGGGCCATCCTCCCAGATCCTCAGTTGCTAAGCCAGCCTCCCAGATCCTCAGTTGCTGGGCCAGCCTCCCAGATCCTCAGTTGCTGGGCCAGCCTCCCAGATCCTCAGTTGCTGGGCCAGCCTCCCAGATCCTCAGTTGCTGGGCCAGCCTCCCAGATCCTCAGTTGCTAAGCCAGCCTCCCAGATCCTCAGTTGCTGGGCCAGCCTCCCAGAGTGTCAGTTGCTAAGCCAGCCTCCCAGATCCTCAGTTGCTGGGCCAGCCTCCCAGAGTGTCAGTTGCTAAGCCAGCCTCCCAGATCCTCAGTTGCTGGGCCAGCCTCCCAGATCCTCAGTTGCTAAGCCAGCCTCCCAGATCCTCAGTTGCTGGGCCAGCCTCCCAGATCCTCAGCTCTGGGCCATCGCCACCCCACACTCAAATAAAATCAAGCCAATCAAAGCCACTACTCCGCCCCGCACGGCGCCACAGGCAAGCGCGAGACGCACAACCCGGAGGGCCGCGCACTGGCCAGCCAGACCTGGCAGTTCTACCAGTCGGGCTGTTCGCTGCGCCTCCTCTGTCCGCAGGTGTTTCACGATCGCGTTTATCAAAAGCTGAGCATTCTGCACGAACTGTTCGGGTCTTTTGTTGGCGCCAATGTCTACCTGACTCCGCCCGGTACACAGGGGTTCGCGCCGCATTGGGACGACATTGAAGCCTTCGTTATGCAGCTCGAAGGGCGCAAGCACTGGCGAGTGTACGCGCCTAGGTCGCCAAACGAGCGGCTGCCGCGGGAGTCTAGCGGTACTTTTATGTACTTTTTTTGCTAAACCATACAGGGCTCTTGCGTTACAGGCCTCTCTTCCCTTTCCCGGTGTCTCTTCCCTTTCCCCGTCTCTCATCCCTTTCCCCGTCTCTCTTCCCTTTCCCCGTCTCTCTTCCCTTTCCCCGTCTCTCTTCCATTTCCCCGTCTCTCTCTTCCCTTTCCCCGTCTCTCTTCCCTTTCCCCGTCTCTCTCTTCCCTTTCCCCGTCTCTCTTCCCTTTCCCCGTCTCTCTCTTCCCTTTCCTCGTCTCTCTTCCCTTTCCCCGTCTCTCTCTTCCCTTTCCTCGTCTCTCTCCCATTTCCCGTCTCTTCAATTTTCCCATCTCTCTCTTTCCCCGTCTCTCTCTTCCCTTTCCCCGTCTCTCATCCCTTTCCCCGTCTCTCTTCCCTTTCCCCGTCTCTCTCTTCTCTTTCCCCGTCTCTCTCTTCCCTTCCCCGTCTCTCTTCCCTTTCCCCGTCTCTCATCCCTTTCCCCGTCTCTCTTCCCTTTCCCCGTCTCTCTGCCCTTTCCCCGTCTCTCATCCCTTTCCCGGTCTCTCTCCCATTTCCCGTCTCTTCAATTTTCCCGTCTCTCTCTTTTTTCCCGTCTCTCCCTTTCCCCGTCTCTCTCTTCTCTTTCCCCGTCTCTCTCTTCCCTTTCCCCGTCTCTCTCTTCTCTTTCCCCGTCTCTCGCTTCCCTTTTCCCGTCTCTCTCCCATTTCCCCTCTCTTCAATTTCCCCGTCTCTCCCTTTCCCCGTCTCTATCTTCCCTTCCCCGTCTCTCATCCCTTTCCCCGTCTCTCTCCCATTTCCCGTCTCTCTTCCCTTTCCCCCGTCTCTCTCCCATTTCCCCGTCTCTCTCCCATTTCCTGACTCCTCCCTTACCCATATCTCTCTTCCCCTTTTCGCTGTCTCTTCCCCCTCTATTCCCTTATGCTTTGTTTCTTACTCTCTCGTGCGTCAATCTCTCCAGTTTTGATTTCTTCCGGTATCTTTCATCTTACCTGTGCTCAGCTCTGCTTTGCCACTGACACAATTTTAAATCCACAAATCGTTTCCCCCTTGCGCTGTCTACCAGGAAACTTTGGGCCGAAGGACCGGCTGGGACAGCCGGTGATTGACGCCGTCCTGGAGCCTGGCGACCTGCTCTACATGCCCCGCGGCTTCATTCACCAGGGCCGCTGTCTGGATGGCTGGCACTCGCTGCACATCACCGTGTCCACCTACCAGAAATTTGCCTGGACAGATCTACTCGCTGAGGCCATCTCCGGCGCTTTGGAGCGGGCAACCACCCAGGACGAGGAGTTCAGGCGCGGCCTGCCGCTCGGACTTCTGGGCTTTGCCGGCTCCGCCTTTGGGTCCCTGACCGCCGCTAGCCGCGACGATTGGGCGAATCGGCGACGCGAAGCCGAAGAATTTTGCCGGTCACTGCTGGCCAGACTGTCCGGTCATATCAGCCTGGATGAGGCAGCGGACAGGATTGCATGTGGACAGGTTAGTGAGCTCGGGGTCTTTGTAATGTCCTTGAGGGATGGTTATCAGGCTACAGATCCACGAGCTGCTGCTAATCCTGTGGTGTCGCTCTCCCTACATCCTCTCCGCTCTCCCTAAATCCTCTCCGCTCTCCCTACATCCTCTCCGCTCTCCCTACATCCTCTCCGCTCTCCCTACATCCTCTCCGCTCTCCCTACATCCTCTCCGCTCTCCCTACATCCTCTCCGCTCTCCCTACATCCTCTCCGCTCTCCCTACATCCTACCCACTCTCCCTACATCCTATCCACTCTCCCTACATCCTCTCCGCTCTCCCTACATCCTCTCCGCTCTCCCTACATCCTCTCCGCTCTCCCTACATCCTCTCCGCTCTCCCTACATCCTCTCCGCTCTCCCTACATCCTCTCCACTCTCCCTACATCCTCTCCGCTCTCCCTACATCCTCTCCGCTCTCCCTACATCCTATCCACTCTCCCTTCATCCTATCCACTCTCCCTACATCCTATCCACTCTCCCTACATCCTATCCGCTCTCTCTACATCCTCTCCGCTCTCCCTACATCCTATCCACACTCCTTACATCCTCTCCGCTCTCCCTACATCCTTTCTACTCTCCTGCATCCTTTCCACTCTCCCTACATCCCTACATCCTATCCACTCTCCCTACATCCTTTCCACTCTCCCTACATCCTTTCCACTCTCCCTGCATCCTCTCCACTCTCCGCTACATCCTCTCCGCTCTCCCTACATCCTCTCCACTCTCCCTACATCCTCTCCACTCTCCCTACATCCTCTCCACTCTCCCTACATCCTCTCCACTCTCCCTACATCCTCTCCGCTCTCCCTACATCCTCTCCACTCTCCCTACATCCTCTCCACTCTCCCTACATCCTCTCCGCCCTCCCACCCTATCATCCTTTCAGTTTCCTGAAATCCTATTTGAACGTTTTTCTTTTCCAATTCTCTTAATCCTCTTACCTTGTGTCACTTGGGTTCAGCTTCTCGTATCCCTCGTTACTGTATTCTAACAACTCATTTGCTGCCTTTGTTTTCCCAAAAAATCTGTTATTTTAATATTCCTTTAATGAAATGGAAATCCATTTCCTTCACTGTTTTAAACATTCATTGCATGCATGGCTGCAACTCAAAAGGCATTTTATCTTTGCCTATCTGTTGCTAATCCAATCCAATCCAATTATTATCGCCTAACTAAATCTACCGTATTTTTTAGCTTTCAACTTCAATGCTCAGCGCAAGGGAATTTTGGGCGTTTTACTTCCAAAATTGATTAAGTGTCTTTTGAACGTCAAAACTAGAGAGAGATTCACAGACTTACCCGTTTTTTAATCATTTTCATTTAAATTGACGGCGCAGTTGATGTACCGCGGATTTCATGTAGTTAATTTGTTCTCATGCGACAGACGCTGGATTATTTGCATCAGTTCGGATTTACTAGATGAGGGCCAACCCTCAAGGCATAGAAAGTGTATATATGCCTGACAATTTGAAAGTAAGGACCATAAGTGTGCAACCCCGTGATTTACTCTAGCCGTGTGTGACTTACCTGTGAAAGAAACCCTACAAAACTAACCTAATTTTGGGTAAACGGCAGGAGTAACTATAACTGTATTATTAAGGCTAAATGCCTCGTCATGTAATAAGTAGTACGTTCATTTTTCGGGTTGGCCGGGCCCCTCGCCAACCGGCCGGATGTTGCGCATGTTATGGTCAGGACCGCTGTACACCCCGTGTGAGCATGTGCATGAGTCCGTGCCTGCCTACAGTATTGCTCAGAAGTCAGCAGAATGTGCAGAATTGCATTACAGCATTGCATGTCGCCAAAAGCGTTGCTTCAGGATGTCCGAAGTTGTTAATTCACGACGCCCTTTATCAAGGTTCGCGACGCCCTGCCGCCAGCCTTGGACCCCAGCGAGGCCTCGTGCAGCGCGTTCGGCGCCGGGCCCGTCTGGGACGCTCGACGCGGCCGCCTGACCGCCGCGCCGCCGGCCGTGACGCTGAAATCGCGGATCCGCCTGGTCAGACGCAGCGCCGCCCGCCTGACTGGCGACAGCCGCCTGCACAGCAGTCTGGGCAATACGCGCGTGTTCCGCGAAGCTGAGCCAGCTTACCTGGACGTTGAGCCGGCTCTGGCGCCCGGTGTCGCCGCCCTCGCAGCCGCCTATCCAACCTTCCTGACTGTCGCCGAGCTGCCAATCGCGGACCCGGAGGACCGGGTGGCCCTGGCCGCCGGACTGCACGATCGCGGCCTGCTGCTAGTGCGGGAACAGCGCTGACTTCTTGAGCGGCTTGGCATTTGCTAATATATTATACGACTATAATTATAAATGTATGCGAAATAATACAAGAAAAAAATCAATGGCTGCTTTTTAGCATTCTGATGGCCATCTGTTTGCTGAATAATGGAAATACTAACATGTTCGTCTGTTTTATAGCCTTCAATTATTTTTGCATGAATATTGATACAAAACAAAGCAGATGGTCTGCCAATAGGCATGCCGTTGCACGATCTTCAAGAGTCGAAGTATCCGAATAATCAGCCTAAAATGGAAACTAGAAGAAGCTGAAAACAATCCTCCTGCTACATTGCTGCCGTCCTTTTGCATAGTAGACAACTTGCTAGCTAGCTGCTGCGAAAAGGGACGCTGCTCAAGGATGTAGCGGCTTTTGCCGGTTGTTGCGTATCCGATACGCACGGCCGACCCCAAAATGTTGGCTTCTTTGATTTTTGCTGCCGCTGGCATGGCTGGGCAGTCCCTTGCCAGGTGACATCGACCTCCTGGCAGTCTGGATTGATGCTGCCCTTGTGTTATTATTGTTGTTTTGCTAATTGCTTGGGCCCATCATCTACTTTTCTGGTCTGGAAATGCCACTCTTGTCGCCAATATCGTGTTTTTATCTTGCTAATTGCCTGAGCCAATCAGTCATCTGTTGAGTTTTACAAGCATGGTTTGGATCTTTATTAGAGGCAGTGGGCTGTGTGCACCCTGGCGCACTTTAAGCGACATTGTCACACAACCGGCGAGAGGCATTACTGCCCATTCCGCCGACTCCCCTGAGCAGGCGCACAAGCGCGCGGATACGTACGCAGTCATACGCACAGGCACACACTCACACAGGAGTGTACAGCGGCCCTAACTTTATTTATCGTTGGGCATGTACACTTCACTGTGCCTATGGCGGTTGGCCCCCAAAGGCGTCAATTTGCACGAGCCGAGATACCAAATTAGCCCCAAATTAATATTGACTGCACTAGGAATCGAGCCTGGGCCGCTGGCACATCAGAGCGCCGCGCTTGACCACTGGGCTACGGCCCCCATGCATGGTTTGGTTGCATTACTCGGACTTATAATCTGATTTAAATTATCTTCCTTTTGTGAAACAGCAGTTCTATTGAGGGCCTGAAGGAACGCGAGCCCGTCTCATCAGGTCTCTGGATGACAGCACCTTGGGGGAAATGCACACCCAGAGCGTACCACAGCAGGGACCCGTACCGCGTATCATGCACCCTTGCGTCCATCTATTGCTATCTCGTGCTTTTATTGAGTACAATAGTTGACATTACAGCCGAGCTGAGCAATTTATTTCGCCAAATTTAATACGGCATCAATTCACTGGGAATGCAATCTGGGTAATTTAATTAATTAATTTGTCTAAAAGTGGGCCAGATTTTGGCAACTCATTTCTCTGCCTGTCCCATCCCCACTGGCATTCTTGGCATGAAATTGTTGACGCCAACTATTTACCGTAATATTTGAGTGTAAGATTAAACCGAACAGATACTTGATGAACGGCTTGACAAAGCAAATGGCAAATGAATTTCACTTGCCAATTATTGAATGCTAAATTTTCAATTTAATAGCAGAGCAATATGCGACTACAATAAACATCTGACTGAAGCCTGCTTTCAGACCTGGGCTCAATGGCTATTGAGATTCGCTCAAGTGTGAAAATGCAAGAGACTATGCACTCAACAGCCTGTGACCTACTCGAGAATGCCAGCAGGGCACATCTATCGAGGGATTCCAATTATATTTTAATTATTTTTCGACCGGTTGCAGAAGCAAAAAAAGCAGAATGAATAGATTACTTAATCCTGCCAACTTGAACGAGAAACAAAGGCTTAAGCCACGCATCATCGGATTCTGGATGCATGAGTGCTCTCGCTCACAGAAATATTTTTTCCTAAATTTTATTTGCCTTTTTGAGTCAGTTGCCGTGTCTGCATCACTTTGTCTGGCTCTCCCGGCTCTCTCTCTCTCTCTCTCTCTCTCTCTCTCTCTCTCTCTCTCTCTCTCTCTTCTCTCTCTCTCTCTCTCTCTCTCTCTCTCTCTCTCTATCTCTCTATTGCATTACTGGATGTACAATAACAACCCATTGTACACTTGTAGAGTTACGAGTAGCTGGTAGAGTTAACGAGTAGCTGGTAGAGTTAACGAGTAGCTGGTAGAGTTAACGAGTAGCTGGTAGAGTTACGAGTAGCTGGTAGAGTTAACGAGTAGCTGGTAGAGTTACGAGTAGCTGGTAGAGTAAACGAGTAGCTGGTAGAGTTACGAGTAGCTGGTAGAGTTAACGAGTAGCTGGTAGAGTCAACGAGTAGCTGGTAGAGTTAACGAGTAGCTGGTAGAGTTAACGAGTAGCTGGTAGAGTCAACGAGTAGCTGGTAGAGTTAACGAGTAGCTGGTAGAGTAAACGAGTAACTGGTAGAGTTACGAGTAACTAGCGAGTAGAGTTACAAGTAGCTACCGGGGCACAGCTTGCCCACATGTAGATCTATAGCTAGAGATATGAAACTGCAGGAATACAAGATTCTTCATGGTCTGCTGCTCTGTCTCAAACTAAAAGCCCCAAAAAAGCAATTGTCTCTCATTCTTTTGTCAGGTTAAGCTACAGTACGCCAATCCTGATTTTCACCAATTCCGAGGTAGTTGCTCCAGGGCAGTTTGGTCCGCTTCGCCTGGTAGAACAACAACAGTAATCATGCTACTTTCCGCTGCGATAATGCTAAAAGATAATTCTGCGTTGTATTTTCAGGACTTCACAAAACTTGGGATTTGTGACAAATTGGCTTAGCTGCATACATGGAACAGCGCTAGACAATAGAATTACAGGATAATGGGGGGTGAAACGCGTCCTCTCAGACAAACAAAAGAAGAAAAGGCATGGGCTTGGATGATACAAGCAACAATGATAAATGATACAATTTGCAAGAAAGAGGGAGGCGGAATCCTGAAAATTTGTTATTCAGTACAAGGAATTCTTAAGCGGAGTTCAATTCAGATTGTTCAGAACCCAAAGGAGGCCTTAAAAAGCAAACAGTTTATGGACAAAAAGTGAAATTTCGGATATCAATGGCATAGGTGGGTCCAATTTATTGAATAAAATTTAGCAACAGTCTGTCGTTTCCAAGAATGGATATGTTCTGCAGGGGGCGAAGGGACAGTTGTACAGAAAACACACAAAACATCAGTTTGCCACGCACAAACTACTCGGAAGAGACAATAATTTCATAAAGCAAAAAAAGCTTTAAAAAAGCCTGACTAAAATGGTCTTTCAACTTTCATGTGCCCCGTGATATTGGAGTTGAATTAGCCGAACTGGTGGCTTATCAGATCGGTGGGCGGATACATTGCGTGCTGGTACAGCATCATGTCTGAGGCTGCGTTTTCACGTTGTGGCACTGGAATGTGCTGCTGAGGCTGCTGCTGATGATGATACTGCATCAAGTGCTCGCCCCGCTGTTGTCCGTGAAAATGTTGTTGTTGTTGCTGTTTCTGCTTCAAAGCCTTCGGCGTTTTCGGCTTCGGCGTTGTGGACAGCTGGGGCGGCGGCGTCGGGTAGGCTCTCTGTCCGGCCCGCAGCGGCATCGGGTACACCAGATTGCCGCCCGGCTGGTCACCGCCTGACACTTTGCGGGCCAGCCGATTGGCAGCTTCAGTTGCATGAGCCTGCTCCAGCTGCTGTTGGTGCTGCTGCTGTCCAAGCCACGAGGGAGGCAAGTGTGGCGCAGCCTGGAGCTGACCCTGCTGCTGCTGCCGCATGTGCTGCTGCAGCTGGTTATGTCTGCCTGGCAATTGGGGCTGCATATAGCGGCCATAGCCTTGTCCGGGCATTGGCGACTGACCGGGCGGTTTGACCACGGGCGAATAGTCCAGCATCTGGTGGTAGCGGCTCGAATAGCAGCTCGACTGGTCATCGCCGTAGTTTGCGTAGGGCACGCCGCGGAATGATCCACTGGATGCTGCCGCCGCCGCCGCCGCAGCAGATGACTGGCGATTGCGCTGGTTCATGTAAGGAGGCGGTGGCGACCAGGGATAGCCGTGAGAAGACATTTGTGCTTGTGGCGGAGGCGGCAGACTGGGTGCAGTAGGACCAGCCGCTGCTGCTGCAGCTACAGCAGCCGCAGCCGCAGCAGCCGCCTGCGATGTCATGGGATGCGCTGGCAGGAACGGCGATGGCGGCGGCAGCGGGGTCGGCGGCGGCGGTGGTGGGCCTCGCCGAGGCTGCTTTGACGTAGTCGGTCCTTGCGTCAGTTGCTGCGTGCCTGTCCAATCAAAGTTGCCTGGAATCTGCGAACCCGGCGACTGCGACTGTTGTCTTGGAATGTGGCGCTGCGGCTGTGGCGGCGGCGGCTGCTGTCGCTGCAGGTGCGAATAGGAATGTTGATAGCTCTGCTGCTGGCCGTACGGGTGAGCCTGCTGCTGATGCTGCTTAGCGAACCCCGGCGGTCCGGTGTGGCTCAGGAAGGACCTGGCTGGTTCTCGGGCCGGATAGCCGCTAGGCGAAACCGTAGTGCTGCAGTTGAAGCGCTGATTCTGCACGCCGCCGGTGGGATACATCGGATGCTGGACTCCGCAGCGCTGCATCATTCTCTCCTCTTCGGTTAAATCAATGGATAGCGGCTGCCGCTGAGGCTGAGGATGCCGCTGCTGCTGCTGTTGTTGCGGATGTGGATAGCAGTAAGGCGGAAGTTGCTGCTGCGACTGCGGCTGCTGCGGCTGCTGCTGTTTCTGCTTCTGTTGATGATGCTGCAGATGCTGCTGCACCTGCTGCAGATAGGCAGCTGTGCTACTCGCGAAAGTTTCGCCGTCGACAGATGGAGAATCAGCGACCGCTGCTTTGCGCTTGTTGTACTTTCTTTTCTGTTGACGCGTTGCCAGTTGTTCCTCGGGCGTTAAGCTGCTTTGTTGTTGCAGCTGTTGCCGTTTTTGCTGCTTTTGCTGCCTCTTCTGTGGCCGCTTTGGCTTTTCCTGAGTTGTCTTTTGCAGCTGCGGAGGACCGCCGCCGTCGCCTTCGCCGCTGCCGCCGCTGCCGCCCAGGCTCGCTTCGGCAGCTTCAGCGATAACAGCCGAGAGTGTTTTGGTCACCGACTTTCCGACATCAGACTGCACCGTCAGGGTTGGCGGCGATGGAGTCTTTATTGACGGCCGGGTCGGCTGTGCTGTCTGCAGCTGCTGGGACCCGGCGGCGTCGACGGCGGCCGAACCGCACGCCGAATCGCCGGCGACGATTTGCCTGGCTGAGTTGTCTTTGAAGCCGGCGGCTTCGACAACAGCAGAGGCCGGCCGGTCAGCTCTGGACGTGGCGCCCTCCAAGGCGGGCACCGGCGTCCCCGGCTGCCCCGCAGTCTCGGGATTTTCCTCGTCCTCGCCGTCGCGGCAAACCGGCGGCACGGCCAGCACCGGCGCCTCCTTGCGTCTCAGCGACAGAGGCGCTGCGGGGTTGATCAGCGGGAGGGGCTGCGGTGACGCTGGGCAGGGAGGGGCGGGTTGAGGAGAACAGAAGGTCAACACCATTAGATTTGATTCTCCGCCCAGCTTCATCCAATCCTATCTAGCACGGAAAATTTCAGTCATTTTAATGAGTCCAGTTAAGTTCCTTTCCCGGGAAAATTTATTTTGAATGTCATATAGAAAAGCCGCTGAGAAAAGGGGAGAATTTTTTTCTTATTGCAATCCTTTCCCGCTAAAAAGGCGCGAGTGCAGGGATAAAACTAGGTGAGGAAATAATCCCCGGGCACATTGCAATTTGTCTTTGAAACTTATGTTTAAAGGCCTGTTGGATTCTTGCATTTTTCAGTCCCTATTGACTAAGAAGAAGTCAAGAGGATCAATGGTTCTTTTCTTCGAACCGCTGGGAGAGCCGAGTAGTTTTTTTATGCCAGTCAACAATAGCCGTTCTCCCAACAATGGGTGAGTATTCATTCGCTGGACAGCTGTGCGCGCCCCCGTCCCTGTTTGCAGTTGTTGTGTAAACTGCATATCAGACTGGATCAGCGCTGCCGCTTATATTGCTTATTATCGATCGGCGAAACGAGTTTGGGCGATCCTAGGAAAAATCGATTTATCCCGATATCTTTGGTCCTGGGCTTATAGCCTCCCAGTTCGATGTGCACTCTCTCCGTTGAGTGGCCATCGAAGCTAATACTTATTATTCGCATTCGCTTCAATAGAATCGATCCCTGGGGTAAGCGGAACACAACGGGGTGGCTGCCTGTTGTTCTTGCTTGGCTTTGGCTAACTGAGTGCGTTTTCAGAACCCCACAGTATCTGTGTGCGCTCGGAGAGTAAGAGAGGCCGTCCACGAGCGTAAGACTGGAATGCTAGTGCCACTGTCTGAAAATCCGGTTCCGGTTTATCCGGTTCCGGTTCATCCGGTTCCGGTTTATCCGGCTCCGATTCATCCGGTTCCGGTTTATCCGGCTCCGATTCATCCGGTTCCGGTTCATCCGGTTCCAGTTTATCCGGTTCCGGTTCATCCGGTTCCGGTTTATCCGGCTCCGATTCATCCGGTTCCGGTTCATCCGGTTCCAGTTTATCCGGTTCCGGTTCATCCGGTTCCGGTTTATCCGGCTCCGATTCATCCGGTTCCGGTTTATCCGGCTCCGATTCATCCGGTTCCGGTTCATCCGGTTCCAGTTTATCCGGTTCCGGTTCATCCGGTTCCGGTTTATCCGGCTCCGATTCATCCGGTTCCGGTTCATCCGGTTCCAGTTTATCCGGTTCCGGTTTATCCGGTTCCGGTTTATCCGGTTCCGGTTTATCCGGTTCCGGTTTATCCGGTTCCGGTTTGTCCGGTTCCGGTTTGTCCGGTTCCGGTTTGTCTGGTTCCGGTTCATCCGGTTCCGGTTTGTCAGGTTCTGGATTATCTGGATCACGTCTGTTTTTTGCGAGAATTAATCAAAAATGGATGTCATGAACTCTTCGTGTGGCTCCTCAGTTAGGAAGAAAACCCGGAACCGGACCGGAAAATAACGATGACGAACCCAGCCTAAATAAATAGTTATTCAGCTACCTAATATTAGCGAATCGAGCCTACTGCACTCACGAGACCGAGTGGACGGATCCTTGCTATCGCTGTCCTGCACGAGGCGTCGCTTTTTCAACGGCAGGGCCTTCTCGTAGGCATCGGCGTCCTGGCCGCTTCGAATCCGGCGCTTCTCCTCCGGCGCGGCTTCGTCGGGCGGCGGCGGCGGCGGTGTCGGCGGCGTCGGAGCCTGAGCTGTCGGGACCGCCTGCTGCGACTGTCTGTCGGGCTTGCTGAAGTATCCGCGATGTGGGGGAGAACAAGGTGCTAGAGGTAATTAGAACCATTACTTACCCAGATTAATAGATGAAAATCTTCAAAGAAAAGTCCCAGTTTCAAGGTGTGAATATTAGTAATTCACCTGTCAGCTTTCGGCGAATACGGACTGTCGCCCAGGATGAAGCCCTGCTCCTCCGCGCCGTCCTCCTCCTCCTCTTCCTCATCCGCGTCCGCGTCTCCATCGCAAGCCTCCGCCTCTGCAGCGTCGCAGCTGTCGCCTTCCTTGCCGACCTCCCTGGCAGCTTCGGCCAGCCGCCTGACGTCAACAATTCGCAGAGTCGGCACTTGGCGCCGGTCGCCGTCCGGCGAGGTCGAATAGCAGACGCGGAACTGACGGTTTTCTGACGGCGACTCTCCGGTGCTCTGCAGCTTCTGCTCAAACCAGTTGTGGTGCGGCAGCGACTGGCGCAGCACCGCCTCGGCTGACGGCGCCGTCGCCTGTTGATTCTTCGTCGGGTGCTGCTTCTTCCTGCTGTTCCGCCTGCCGCCGCCTGCCGCCTGCTGCGAACTCGATGGCGCGGCGGCCGAGGACTCCATGGCTTGCCGCGGCGGCGACTTGCCTGATGTCTCTGACGCCGCTTCCGCTACTGCGGCGGATGTCTCCTCGTCCGCTTCTCCCGGCTGATGCTGCCCGTCCACCGCTGGCGCTGCAAGTAACCGGAGAGGGGGTTCGATCGGGAGGGAATTAAGCAGGAATTAAGAGGGAGTTATTTATTTATCCTGTGAGGCCGCTGTCTTCACCCCTACCTACTTCCGCTGCCTCTCTTTCTCTCAAACCCCTACTCAGCCATCTGACCGGAAATGGCGATACGGGTGGGGGCTGGGGTGGAAAACAAAATAATGGGATAATGCTTCCGCTCTGCCTACCTTCGTATCGGCTTGACTGGGTGGGAAATTCTAGAGACAAAACTGAGCATTGAGGAAGCACCGTTTTAATCGTAAACCAACGCGGGTGCTTCCGATATGAGCATAAAAATTTTGTATAAGATAATTCGCTGAGATATTCCTAGCTATTCAGTAGGCCAGGCCAGCCACACACAGATGGATCCAAGTCAAAATCTGCCAGAATACCATTTCGCGAAATGCTTGGTTTGACCATTTTGTTCAAGAATATATATTGCTTTCCTGTGCCTGTTTGTGCTTCAGTTCGTATTCTATGCATGCATAGTGTCTCAGTGCTACTCGTGCTTTCCCACTCGCATCTGCGCTGCGTCTCACTGATCTCTTGTTTTCATCTACTCTCCGTCTCTCTCATCTACTCTCGGTCTCTTTAATCTACTCTCGGTCTCTTTAATCTACTCTCGGTCTCTCTAATCTACTCTCCGTCTCTCTCATCTACTCTCGTTCTCTTTAATCTACTCTCCGTCTCTTTAATCTACTCTCGGTCTCTTTAATCTACTCTCCGTCTCTTTAATCTACTCTCGGTCTCTCTAATCTACTCTGCGTCTCTCTAATCTACTCTGCGTCTCTCTAATCTACTCTGAATCTCTCTAATCTACTTTGAGTCTCTCTAATCTACTCTCCATCTTTCTAATCTACTCTCGGTCTCTCTAATCTACTCTGCGTCTCTCTAATCTACTCTCCATCTTTCTAATCTCCTCTGCGTCTCTCTAATCTACTCTGCGTCTCTCTAATCTACTCTGAATCTCTCTAATCTACTTTGAGTCTCTCTAATCTACTCTCCATCTTTCTAATCTACTCTCGGTCTCTCTAATCTACTCTGCGTCTCTCTAATCTACTCTCCATCTTTCTAATCTCCTCTGCGTCTCTCTAATCTACTCTGCGTCTCTCTAATCTACTCTCCATCTTTCTAATCTACTCTCGGTCTCTCTAATCTACTCTCCGTCTCTCTAATCTACTCTCGGTCTCTCTAATCTACTCTCGGTCTCTTTAATCTACTCTCCGTCTCTCTCATCTACTCTCCATCTTTCTAATCTACTCTCGGTCTCTTTAATCTACTCTCCGTCTCTCTAATCTACTCTCGGTCTCTTTAATCTACTCTCCGTCTCTTTAATCTACTCTCGGTCTCTCTAATCTACTCTCCGTCTCTCTCATCTACTCTCGTTCTCTTTAATCTACTCTCCGTCTCTTTAATCTACTCTCGGTCTCTTTAATCTACTCTCCGTCTCTTTAATCTACTCTCGGTCTCTCTAATCTACTCTGCGTCTCTCTAATCTACTCTGCGTCTCTCTAATCTACTCTGAATCTCTCTAATCTACTTTGAGTCTCTCTAATCTACTCTCCATCTTTCTAATCTACTCTCGGTCTCTCTAATCTACTCTGCGTCTCTCTAATCTACTCTCCATCTTTCTAATCTCCTCTGCGTCTCTCTAATCTACTCTGCGTCTCTCTAATCTACTCTGAATCTCTCTAATCTACTTTGAGTCTCTCTAATCTACTCTCCATCTTTCTAATCTACTCTCGGTCTCTCTAATCTACTCTGCGTCTCTCTAATCTACTCTCCATCTTTCTAATCTCCTCTGCGTCTCTCTAATCTACTCTGCGTCTCTCTAATCTACTCTCCATCTTTCTAATCTACTCTCGGTCTCTCTAATCTACTCTCCGTCTCTCTAATCTACTCTCGGTCTCTCTAATCTACTCTCGGTCTCTTTAATCTACTCTCCGTCTCTCTCATCTACTCTCCATCTTTCTAATCTACTCTCGGTCTCTTTAATCTACTCTCCGTCTCTCTAATCTACTCTCGGTCTCTTTAATCTACTCTCAGTCTCTCTAATCTACTCTCCGTCTCTCTCATCTACTCTCGGTCTCTTTAATCTACTCTCGGTCTCTTTAATCTACTCTCGGTCTCTCTAATCTACTCTCCGTCTCTCTCATCTACTCTAGGTCTCTTTAATCTACTCTCCGTCTCTCTCATCTACTCTCGGTCTCTTTCATCTACTCTGAGTCTGTCTAATCTACTCTCGGTCTCTCTAATCTACTCTCGGTCTCTCTAATCTACTCTCGGTCTCTCTAATCTACTCTCGGTCTCTCTAATCTACTCTCGGTCTCTTTAATCTACTCTCGGTCTCTTTAATCTACTCTCGGTCTCTCTAATCTATTCTCCGTCTCTCTCATCTACTCTAGGTTTCTTTAATCTACTTACCGTCTCTCTCATCTACTCTAGGTCTCTTTAATCTACTCTCCGTCTCTCTCATCTACTCTCGGTCTCTTTCATCTACTCTGAGTCTGTCTAATCTACTCTCGGTCTCTTTCATCTACTCTGAGTCTGTCTAATCTACTCTCGGTCTCTCTAATCTACTCTCGGTCTCTCTAATCTACTCTCGGTCTCTCTCATCTACTCTCGGTCTCTTTAATCTACTCACGGTCTCTTTAATCTACTCTCGGTCTCTCTAATCTACTCTCCGTCTCTCTCATCTACTCTAGGTCTCTTTAATCTACTCTCCGTCTCTCTCATCTACTCTCGGTCTCTTTCATCTACTCCGAGTCTGTCTAATCTACTCTCGGTCTCTCTAATCTACTCTCGGTCTCTCTAATCTACTCTCGGTCTCTCTAATCTACTCTCCGTCTCTATCATCTACTCTCGGTCTCTTTAATCTACTCTCGGTCTCTTTAATCTACTCTCGGTCTCTCTAATCTATTCTCCGTCTCTCTCATCTACTCTAGGTTTCTTTAATCTACTCACCGTCTCTCTCATCTACTCTAGGTCTCTTTAATCTACTCTCCGTCTCTCTCATCTACTCTCGGTCTCTTTCATCTACTCTGAGTCTGTCTAATCTACTCTCGGTCTCTTTCATCTACTCTGAGTCTGTCTAATCTACTCTCGGTCTCTCTAATCTACTCTCGGTCTCTCTAATCTACTCTCGGTCTCTCTCATCTACTCTCGGTCTCTTTAATCTACTCACGGTCTCTTTAATCTACTCTCGGTCTCTCTAATCTACTCTCCGTCTCTCTCATCTACTCTCGGTCCCTTTAATCTACTCTCGGTCTATTTCATCTACTCTCGGTCTCTCTAATCTACTCTCGGTCTCTCTAATCTACTCTGAATCTCTCTCATCTACTCTGCGTCTCTCTAATCTACTCTGAATCTCTCTAGTCTACTCTCCATCTTTTCAATCTACTCTCGGTCTCTCTAATCTACTCTCGGTCTCTTTCATCTACTCTGAGTCTGTCTAATCTACTCTCGGTCTCTCTAATCTACTCTGAATCTGTCTCATCTACTCTCGGTCTCTCTAATCTACTCTCGGTCTCTCTAATCTACTCTCGGTCTCTCTCATCTACTCTCGGTCTCTTTAATCTACTCACGGTCTCTTTAATCTACTCTCGGTCTCTCTAATCTACTCTCCGTCTCTCTCATCTACTCTCGGTCCCTTTAATCTACTCTCGGTCTATTTCATCTACTCTCGGTCTCTCTAATCTACTCTCGGTCTCTCTAATCTACTCTGAATCTCTCTCATCTACTCTGCGTCTCTCTAATCTACTCTGAGTCTCTCTAATCTACTCTCCATCTTTCTAATCTCCTCTGCGTCTCTCTAATCTACTCTGCGTCTCTCTAATCTACTCTCGGTCTCTCTAATCTACTCTCCATCTCTATAATCTACTCTGAATCTCTCTAATCTACTCTGCGTCTCTCTAATCTACTCTGATTCTCTCTAATCTATTCTGCGTCTCTCTAATCTACTCTCGGTCTCTCTAATCTACTCTCCGTCTCTCTCATCTACTCTCGGTCTCTTTAATCTACTCTCGGTCTCTTTCATCTACTCTGAGTCTGTCTAATCTACTCTCGGTCTCTCTAATCTACTCTGAGTCTCTCTAATCTACTCTGAATCTCTCTCATCTACTCTGCGTCTCTCTAATCTACTCTCCATCTTTCTAATCTACTCTCCATCTCTCTAATCTACTCTCGGTCTCTCTAATCTACTCTCCATCTCTCTAATCTACTCTCCGTCTCTCTCATCTACTCTCGGTCTCTCTAATCTACTCTCCATCCCTCTACTCTACTCTCCATCTTTTTAATCTACTCTCCATCTCTTTAATCTACTCTGAGTCTGTCTAATCTACTCTCGGTCTCTCAAATCTACTCTGAATCTCTCAAATCTACTCTGAATCTCTCTAATCTACTCTGCGTCTCTCTAATCTATTCAGCGTCTCTCTAATCTACTCTCCGTCTCTCTATTATTTATATCTCCGTCTCATATATTTATATTTATAGCTGCAAAGATGGCGGCATTCAATTAAAGTACAAAATCTACTTTCAAAAGCTGGTCTCCTTACGAGAGCCGGCCCGTTGTGACGCGCAACTTTACTTCATCTAATTTTGAATAAATAAATTGCCTGTTGTAAAAACGGGACCCATCCGCCTACAAGTGGACATTAAGTTTTGAATATTTAATGCCCAATATCTAAGCGTTTTTGAGATAATTTTTCCAGCCTCAAAATTTTGACAGTTAAAAAAATAAACTTGGCCTCCTTGTTAAAAAAATAAACTTGGCCTCCTTGGCCTATCAATGTCTCCCCTCCCCAATTCCCATTTGCTAGGCTGGGCAATTTATATTTCATATTTGATTGTCTATTAATTTTCCCGGCCCGTTCCGGTTCAGCAGCAGTTGTCCCGCATTGGCATCTGAGGGGGTTGGCGCCACCCCCCCCATCCGCGCTTTTGAGCGCAGATCCATCAGGTCATTTAATAATTCATAAGTCCGCGGAGGATTTGGGGCCTCCGCCGCGCTACTCAAACGCTACCTGCTTCTACCTGCCTGCAACAATGACTGGAGCTCTTCCGCAACCGGGGGGGGGGGCATCCACTTGAAAATTTCAACTGTGGGCGCCGTGTTTCAACTAAAAAAGTTTTCTCTATGTGTCGACTCAAGCAAATCCTTGTTGAAGCAATTCGCCTTTTTTCCCTCTCAAACAATGTCTGCAACAGTTTCTGCTTGTGTTGATCGATTTCTTCCTCAACTCCGGCTGAAACTTTTGCAAATTTTCTTTAAAGACAACAACTGACAGCGACTTCTGGGGGCTCCATCGGGCCAGTCAAGACGGCAAGCCAGGAGGAGAAAAAATGAGATTGCCCTCCGATGCGGTCCAGTGGGCGCGCGCTTGAATTGTCGTAAAAGCGAATTCAGCGAAGTCACGCAGCGCGCAGCGGCGCTCAGTCGTGTCGAACGCAGGCACCGCCTCACTCCGCGGGATGCCTCAGTAAATGCGGAATCCTTTTTTGATGGGGAGCATACCGAGAGAGCAATAATAGCTGATTTCTGGTAGACACAGTACTACCACAGTACTCGCTCGGATTCTAGATTCTCGATTGCGATTCTCGCCAAGATGAGAAATGAATATACGCTCGTAGAGAAACGAAAAGAGCAACTCACCTGTCGTTGAGCAGGTGTCCAGCTCGTCAACCACCGTGAACTCCTCTTCCATTGAGGTTGTGCAGTCGGAGTCTTCGCCGACTGTTAAGGCAGCTGACGCGCTGTCCGAGTCGAAACTGCGCTGTTGCTGCGGCTGTTGATGCTGCTGCTGGTTCTTGTCCAGCACCCTCTGGTAGCTGGCGCTCTCTGCCTGGCACATGACTTTTACAAGAGGCAGCGCAACAGGTGGGCGGGGAGTTTGAGAGAAGCACTGGAGAGGAGCGAAGTGAGCTTAGCTAGTTAGCGCTGGGCAATGAATGCTACTCTTCGCTCAAGGGAGACCCCGATAGAAGCTGCCGGGGAGGGGCTGAGAAATTTCTTTTTTTGTCTCTCCACTCCGCGCGATTTGTATTTCAATCCGATCTCCACTCCCTTCAGCTGCTTCTGGCAGCAGCAAGCAGCAGTGCAGTACCTTCCGCTGGGCTGTCTCTCATTGGCGAGTGCGGGGGGTAAGGCAACAGGGCAAGGGTGGGACACATCTGACGTGTAACAGTTGGACAGGGTCTGCGTGGCTCCCCTTCTCTCCGCTCAGCCCAGCTGATGACGGGAAGCCGACTCTGGTGTGTGTGTGTGTGGTGTCTTCATCAGATTGGCTGGCCTGGATTCAATCAAGCCTTGTCTGCAGGGCCAAGGTTTGGAGTTTTGCAGCAACTTTGAATGCGTCTCGCTTTCTAGGCTCAGAGTTTTCCTTGGAGCTGTTCGGTGCCATTGTCACCGTTTCTATTTAACCGCTTCCTGTCTTGTCAGTCTGTTTTCGACTATTTTTGTCTCTTCTTCCTGCTCGAAGGCTCGGGGGAGAGGGGATGTTGTTTCTTCGGGCAGTCGGTCGCATTTTACTTCCGTTTCGCAAATTTGCCTCAGTCTGCTGGTCTCTGTCAACGCTGCAACCCGGATGAGAGAAGTTTTCTATTTTTTTTGTTTCAACTCAGCAATCAAAACAGGTTCTGCCTGGGATTCTAGAAAATGTTTCACTTTGTGTACTATTCCCAGTGTGTGCTTAAGCAACTGTAATCCCTGAGCACTGGGGTGATGGATATTTGTGACATTAAAAGACAGACATTGCTAGTCGAATGCAAACACAGATACCCCGCCGGTAATTTTTCAGTGAGCCGGTGTGCATTATGTGTCCCTGGCCTCTGGCAAACAGAGGGACTGCGGCAATCTGCCATCATCAGAGAGTCTGGGGCTTGATCGACAAATGGATGACTGGGCATGGGTGCTAATCTGGTACCGGCTGTCAATATTTGATTTCTTAAGGAAAAAACATCACAGTCAAAGAATAGAGAGAGATGCTTAAAAGCAAATTCTGCTGGCAATTTCTGCACTCTGTCAATAACAACAAAACAGAAGTCTGCTATATTGGCAACAATGTTTAAAAATGTTAAAACAAATCGATCCATTTTTTAAATCCATGAACTTTTCCAACTTTAGTTTGCAACGCTTTTTTATATTGGGGTATGAAATTACCGCCTTCTGCTTAGAGACTTTGCCTGGCATTCCGCAGGGCCTTGCTTATTCATTCATTAGCTCCTTCTGCCGTGTTTCTGCATCATCAGAGAATTTCACAATTTTTTAGTTGGAATTTTTCTTCATCAATAATTTGCCTTCCACCCCGGACAAGAGGGGGCTCTGAGCAAATAGAGCTAACTGGGGTATGAGAGACAAATGATGCCAGGGCTGGGTAACTCTGTCAGCTCCAACAGCGCATAGAACTCCGGCCCCGAAAGCGATGTGTTTGACAAGACAAAAAAACTCATTTATAATGACATGGGGTGATGCATAATGTGAGACAAAACAGGTGCGTCGCCTTGGTATGTCTTGCTTTAAAAATAAAGTGAGTGGCTGCATGCAACCATTCTTGAACCGTGAGCCGTCAGCAGCGGCGCCCCGGCCATTGTCATGCTTTGCCAGCGCCTGTCGGAGTTGCTTCGCTTGTTAACGGCAAATTGTTAAAGTGCAACAGGCCAAGACTTAAAATGTTAGCAGTTTGAAGTTAGAAACAGTTCATTGACACTAAAACTGACCCTGTATTTACCAGAAACAGATATTCATCTATGAATGTTTTCAGAATTTTAACAAATTTAAACTACAAGATGCTTTTCAGCGCGTTGATCCGCTGCCAATGACACAAACAGTTCGCTGACGGCTTCCGGCTTATGCCAGAGGTTGCAGCACCAGCCGCGGGGGGGGGGTTTCTTTGCCTCTGTCATAAGCAAAACGATAAACAGTTGTTACCGCGATAGCGTCATTGACTACGATAACCTGTGCTAGGCTTGTGAAGCATAAACAATTGTCCGCAACTGCAATTTTACCAGTGTAGATTTGATAAATACGTAATTAAAATCAGCCAGTTCAATCTAGCCATGAGAGAGATATACGGTTTACGCTAACCTCGCATAACATAGTTTATGTTGCCACGCAATATAGTTATGACAAGTAATTTTACTATCATATAGTATTTGCATTGGTCAACTCAAGCTAATATTGAGCGCGGGAGCTGGGTGAGATTCAAAGTCATGTGACCTGCCAGCCAGCCAGCTGTGTATGAAATTAGCAACTCATACACAATAGCGCGGAGTTAAAGCTCACAAGCCCGCATCAGTTTTATAGCCAGGAGCTACCAAGTCACTCTAGCGTTATTCTCTATGTACAGGGAAGCCGATTTCAGGCGTCGAGGCACCCGATCGCCGCTGCTGCACCACCTCCTTGAATTGAAGCCTTTAAACAGACAGTCAGGGCTAAGGGGGGGTATAAAAAAACTGCAGCTGAGGGCAGCTGAAAGTTGGCGGGCCAGCTCTGTGAGGCAGCCGAGTGGGTTCCACCTCCGCAATTGTCAATTTTTTTTTAAAAGACTTGAGAAGCCGGTTGCGCGGCCCCCACCCCTGCCCAACCTCGCTCGAAGAGAAGTTTTGAATAAAATACGGAAGCAAGAGGGGATGCCATTGATTATTCTATCTGAGCTAAGCGCGTGGAGTGGGGCTATTGGAATACGGAGCTGGTGCTGGTCGCTATTGTGCCCTGCCGCAGACAGCTTGACCTACTAAACATTTCGCTGCGTCACTGCAGGCTCTCCCAGAAAGAACCTTAATAAACAAGCGTTTGAAGGACTGGCATAGCGACTGCTTCGGTGATATTGCAGGGTTTCTGGGTAGGGGGGGGTATTTTTTAAATTTCAAGCAGACATTGCTGAGCTGGCAAATTCTTAATTGATTTGAATGTATTGAGTTTTGCCGTTCCTTATTTAGCTAAAGCTTGGTATGCTTAGTGAGGATTTCTATATTTCTGAGAAAGCATAGTGAAGATTAAGTAAATTTCTCTAAGAACTCTGAGTAATTTAAACTAAGAATTTAGAGTGAAGATCATGTACATTTTCAAGAATTTAGAGTGAAGATTATGTACATTTTTAAGAAGTTGGAGTGAAGATCATGTACATTTTTAAGAAGTTGGAGTGAAGATTATGTACATTTTTAAGAAGTTGGAGTGAAGATTATGTACATTTCTTAGAATTCCGAGCATTGTGCATTTCTAAGAATTCCGAGTAATTTACATTTCTAAAAATTTTTTAATGAAGACTGTGCACATCTGTAGGAATTCTGAGTGGAGATTATGTACATTTTAAGAACTTTGAGTGAATACTTTTTCAGAATTCAAGATCCAAGATTTCTCTAAGAATACTTTCTAAATAGGTCGTAGCTTCTCTTGTTGCTTTGAGCTATCAGAAAAAAACAGTTATTTTTCTGAGCCCTGAATCTAAGCGGTGAAGAGGGGCGATATTCCCTGGTCACAGAACACGGCTGCATTTTTTATAATCTTAGCAAAGCCAATAAAGAACGGAATTTCCCGAGCGATAAACGCCACTTGCACTGATAAATTCCAAACCTGAAACTGGTCCGCACTTCCGCTTTCTGGTTGTGCAAAGCGATTTTACTCTTCCCAGCAACCCCCGAAATTTTAATAGTTTTTAATCATTTTTCCACTACTCCCGGCCTCTCGCGGCTGGAGAACATTTCTGACCATTTTTGTAACCTCTTGTGTTGACAATCATTAATCAGTTACAAAACTTAGTAATGATAGCAATTACAGTAATTGCAGGAGGGGCTGCTCCAATATCATCCTGCACACCCAACGCTGGCTCCTAAATATACAAGAGCGCCAAAACTGCAGGCACAGCACTCATACGCACGATCACACAGGGTGAACAGCAGCCCTGACTTTCTAATCGTCAGGCATTGTGCACTCTCTGCAGTGCCTTGGCGGTTGGCCCTCATGCCGCTGACCCCCTGCTCTGCTTGGTAGGTCCCATTGGCAGGGTGCCAAGCTTCTAGGTGGCCCAGTATGGTTGGTTTCAAGCGACTCGTCAATCTTTTGCTGTTAGTTAGGTTGCTGTCAGACAAATAAGAAAACAAATAAATACTTTTGTCGCTACTTGTTAACGATAGCAGTAGTATTAATTATTTCGGGTAAAAGTCGTTAACATAACTGCCGATTGGAAATCAACCATAAAATTTGCTTTTAATAATCGGAGCAGATCATGCAGCAGGTACACGCATTGCTGGGCAGGACGTGACAGCTAGATATACATTATCCTCAACACAACTCGGATTGAACTAGGACATTGATAATTACCAATTTCCGGTTTGTGCCACTCGTTTCACAGAATGCCAGGACCGAAATAAACCTGCTTTATTTCCATTCGCAATGCGTCCGCTCGATTGTAGACCGGAAGCCATCGATTTCCGTTGCTTCAACAAGCTAAAAATATTTTTTTTTCGAACTGCTGATTGGAGGGAACATTTGAAAATAAGTCAGAAAGTTGAATCCTTGTTGGCTTCTCAGATTCGCCATTCAAACATAACTTCATGAATCCGAGTGCACTTGCACCCGCGACCAGCATGCTTTGATCGTGGAAGTTTTTTGCCCGCTTTCAATATCTTCAAAGGGATGCCAGCTACAGAGGAGATGCCAGCTACAGAGGAGATGCCAGCTACAGAGGAGATGCCAGCTACAGAGTGGATGCCAGCTACAGAGGGGATGCCAGCTACAGAGGAGATGCCAGCTACAGAGGAGATGCCAGCTACAGAGGAGATGCCAGCTACAGAGTGGATGCCAGCTACAGAGGAGATGCCAGCTACAGAGGAGATGCCAGCTACAGAGGAGATGCCAGCTACAGAGTAGATGCCAGCTACAGAGGGGATGCCAGCTACAGAGGGTATAACAGGTACAGAGGGTATGCCAGGTACAGAGGGTATAACAGGTACAGAGTGGATGCCAGCTACAGAGGGGATGCCAGCTACATTGAGGATGCCAGCTACAGAGGAGATGCCAGCTACAGAGGAGATGCCAGCTACAGAGGGGATGCCAGCTACAGAGTGGATGCCAGCTACAGAGGGGATGCCAGCTACAGAGGGGATGCCAGCTACAGAGGGTATAACAGGTACAGAGGGTATGCCAGGTACAGAGGGTATAACAGGTACAGAGTGGATGCCAGCTACAGAGGGGATGCCAGCTACAGAGGAGATGCCAGCTACAGAGGAGATGCCAGCTACAGAGGGGATGCCAGCTACAGAGGGGATGCCAGCTACAGAGGAGATGCCAGCTACAGAGGAGATGCCAGCTACAGAGGAGATGCCAGCTACAGAGTAGATGCCAGCTACAGAGGGGATGCCAGCTACAGAGGGTATAACAGGTACAGAGGGTATGCCAGGTACAGAGGGTATAACAGGTACAGAGGGTATGCCAGGTACAGAAGGGATACCAGCTACAGACTATAAGCTAGCTGACAACCAAATTTAGTAGATATTCAAGCAGCAAGAATACCGCGGGCAAATGGCGTGGCGAAACAAAAGTCCAGAACTGGCAATTCTCGTGCTTCCGCAAGATTTGGATGTTGATAAGGGATGACTCAAAATAAAGCGCTTTATTGACTTACAACCTGTAAGCTGGAAATATCATTACAACAGTGACTTTTATGGACCTAAAGCGTTGGGGGCTCCGATCGAATTTTTATTACAACACCAATCAATTTTACTGTCTAGAAGATTTTGCTTACTGTTAGTAGTGCAGTAGGGTTTTATCAAGTAAAAGTACGAGCGTATCAGGTAAATTAAAAAGCAGTTCTTAGAAATTCATATAAAACCTAAAATTAAAGGTGAAGTTTTTTTCCAAGACACGTCACCCGAGCATTGGAGGGTCTAGGCAGAATACAGATTGCACTATCCCAACCATAGGCAAAGGGGAACAATACCTAATACAGATTGCGCTATTCCAACCATAGACAAAGGGGAACAATACCTAATACAGATTGCACTATCCCAACCATAGACAAAGGGGAAACAATACCTAATACAGTTTGCAATATCCCAACCATAGACAAAGGGAAACAATACCTAATACAGATTGCACTATCCCAACCATAGACAAAGGGAAACAATACCTAATACAGATTGCACTATCCCAACCATAGACAAGGGGGAACAATACCTAATACAGATTGCACTATCCCAACCATAGACAAAGGGAAACAATACCTAATACAGATTGCACTATCCCAACCATAGACAAGGGGGAACAATACCTAATACAGATTGCACTATCCCAACCATAGACAAAGGGGAACAATACCTAATACAGATTGCACTATCCCAACCATAGACAAAGGGGAACAATACCTAATACAGATTGCACTATCCCAACCATAGGCAAAGGGGAACAATACCTAATACAGATTGCACTATCCCAACCATAGACAAAGAGGAACAATACATATTTCGACTTTGACTACTGCAAATATCTTTAACAATGGATAAATAATCAGCGGTCCCAGTGCGTGACAACGATTTCCCCAGAAGAGAAATTTGTCCCACGAATCAAAATGCAATCGTTAAAGTGAAGTCACAGGCCAAATTTCTATTCTTGGCTAAGGGAAGAAGGATTGCCTTCCTTGCAGAGCCGTACTCGGGGTTGCCCTTGGTAACTGACTGGCATGCAGTGTACATTTAGTGCGCGCACAACTGTACTGTACACTCAGCGAGAGAAGAAGCGCTTCCTACCCCACACGAGTACACGCCTCACAGAATTTCACTCCATTTCGTCATTGCATTCTCGCCAGCCCCTATTGCTTTGCATAGAGCAATGCCAGAGTGATGAAGTACAAAAGAGGAGGCTGAGAGGGCGATTGTTTACTGACTGACACGTCAAAGTTGCATTTTTTGATTGCGCCACGTGAGGCAAGGCGGGAGGCTAAGGCTATATAAAACTAAGGGAAAGAAGAAGGCCAGACGACCCGAACGACAGAAGCAAAATCGCGATAAAACACCCTGACTACAAAGCTGTTCTGAAAGACATCTGCTGTTCAATCAAATTATAATGGTCCGCGGACGCGGAGCTCTCAGAGGGCGCGGCGGAAGGGGTCGCGGTCGAGGTGGCGGTCGAGGCGGCGGTCGAGGCAGCAGTCGAGGCGGCAGTCGAGGCGGAGGCCGCCCGCAGCAGCCGGCCGCTGACGAGGAGTGGACGGCGGACAAGGCGGACCAGGCGCTCGACATTGCGGGCGACAGCAGCGCCTTTTTCCTCGGCGTGACCAGCTTCGAGCAGCACACGAGGGCGCAGACCAGCAATCGGAGTCGCTACGCGGCAGCCATCGCCGTGCTCACCAAATCCGGGGTCGAGATCAATCAGAACGCGCGAGTCCGTGCTCTCGCTGCCGCCTGGGCTCGCAACGACCCCGCGCTGGCTGACGGACTGCTCAAGCTCCGAGGCAGCTTCGGTGTAGCCGAGGTGCTCAAGGCGGCTACCATGCTGGACTCGGGACGAAAGATTCGAGAGTGGGAGAAGCGCCTCGCCAAGGCGCAGAGCCAGCCCGGAGGAGCAAAGAAGAAGTTCGTCAGCAAGGTCAAGTACAACATTGACAACCTGTCGGCCATTCGACCGGCTCAAGGCTCGGCTAGCGGAGCATTCTGCCGACACGTGAAGCGCTGGGTGCGCACCTTCTCCCTCGCCGAGCTCGACTCCGTGGAAGAAGCTTGCCGACATTTGCCACCTGAGCCCGTCGATTGACTTTCCTGCGGCGCCCTGGTTCCTGCCGTTCTGCTTCGGTGCCGAAGCTCCGGATGGGACGCTCGCCAAGCAGTGCTCCATCATCACCCCGGAGAATGTGAACGAGATCCTAGCCGAGCGAGCGCTGCCCTTTTCTGAAATTCGTCGCTTCCTTGAGCACATGAGCAACCAAACGAAAGCTCGAGTTGTGCGCAACGACGACCGAGTGGATCGCGGCATCTGGTGGTACGAAGACGTCAAGTGTCCCGAGGTCGATGCGGCCATCGAGGAGCGACTGCGCAACGGAGAAAAGGTCACGCTCACCTACGGCAAGCTGATGGAACGTTTGCTGCTCTTCTCTGGCATGTCTCCCGTGCCCAGCTTCTACCCGATGCTCATCCCAGTCGCGGAGCACAAGCTGCAGGAGACCACTCTCAACCTCGAGTCTCCGGTCGTCGTCATTGGCGACGCCTCGTCTTCGATGAATGTCGCCATCCGCACCGCCACCATCATCTCGTCTCTGCTGTCGGCCATCATCAAGTGCGACCTGATCTTCTTCAACGTCAAGTCGTGGAGCCCCGAGGCCAATCCTCGAACCATCGAAGAGGTCCTGAGTCTGGCTCGCAGCACAAAGGCATCAGGCTGCACTGCTCATGCCGCAGCTCTGTATCCGTACTACGAGCGCAAGGAGATTGTTCGCACTTTTATCGTAGTCACGGATGAGGAAGAGAACACCGACTTCCAGGGAACTCGTTTTTTTCCCCTGTTTGAGCGCTACCGACAAGAAGTGTTCGACGCGAAACTCGTGTTCGTGTCTTTCCTGCGTCAGCAGCACTCCAGGGGCCAGATGGTGTACAAGGCGGCCGAGCTGGGACTCAACGTGCAGCAGTTTGTGCTCAACGGAAGCCGGCCCGACCTCAACAAGCTCGACAGCATACTCGGTCGGCTAGGCGTCCAGTGCAGCACCTTCGAGGAGGAGGTGCAGAAGATGACCGACCGGATCGGCACAGAGGGTCTTCGCGAGGTTTTCGACCAGCTGTTCGGCAGCGACTCCAGCTTTGACGAGCTTTGATCGCGTGTCCAATGTCTTTTAGTTAGATAGACAATTTGCAAGGCCATTAGTGTGAAATCTTTGACTTGCTTGACACGTCCCCATTCATACTATTCACCTCCAGTATGTACTATGCACTTTATATTTTCACTTTTGTTAAACATAATATTTTCTCTAGCCACTGTGTTCCCCTTCAAGCGTGTGATCTGGCCAATTTATTTACATTGTTGTGTTACTCGCAGTTAAAGAAAAGTGCTATAATAAGAAGCACTCGTCACGGATGGCCTGCTGGGCGTACCATATTACGTGCCATCATAGATCGAAAGATTGTTTTTGTGTTTGTTACTCCCTGTTCAGTGTCAGAGGAAATTTTTTATATTTTAAGAATTCGAAATTCTAAGTAAACAGTCTAGCAAAATACTATCACAATAGTACTGGGATTCGGATAACTGGGATTTTGAGACACATGGGACTTCGACGGACTCGGACTTATACGAACTGGGACTTATACGAACTGTTGAAACAAGCTAAGGAGGCAAAGAAGCTTAGCTAATTTAACTAGCACTTCAACATAAAACAAGCGAGAAGTAGCTTACTCTCTGACTTGTAACAATAGAAAATTGACAAGATAATTCGGCAGAACGGGATCGATTTAGATGTCAGGAATTCAGATGATTACTGTACAGAGTAACAGTAAGTCGACTGTACAATCAGTTCCCCGCGGCAGTGTGCCAGCTCTGAAAGCAAGGAGCTGCGCAAAGTCCAGGCTCTCCAGGGCAAGCATCACACACGTAGACAGTTCGCTTGGCCGAGCCGTTTCCATAGCAGACTCTGCACCGCTTAGTCGGTCTCATATTGGCCTCTGTCGGTGGTAGTTTGGATGGGGTATGCAGCGAGGCAGCTCGACGCTTCGATGTGTTCTGCCGCTTGCCCCGACCCGTCTGCTTCATCAGAAGGCGGATCGTAGCCTCCAAGAAGTCTAAGAACTTCATGCAGTTGCCAGAATGGCAGTAACAAATCCAAGCATTGCGCACCAACTGAAGCAAAATATGAAACCCGAGCTTCTGGTGCCACCTGTGCGTCCTTCTTCCTGCACTGTAGGGTTGTAGCGCTGCGTCAAGGCGATCGACGCCTCCCATACTCTTGTTGTACTGCAGCACTGAGTTGGGCTTCAAAACTGTCTCCACTACGCCGCCTCGAATTACTCGCCTCACTTCCGTGCTTCCAGCAACGCCGTGGGTGTCCAAAAGGTAGACAGTTTTGCGACCACTGGCCTTTCTGTCAACGAGCTTGACGGCAAGAACATCGCCTCGGCGCACGTGAGAGTGACTTATGGGTTGCAGTGCCAGCACCTTTAGCTCGTTGGGGATGCCTCGGTCGACTCTCACGGCTCCTGTCAGCATAGTATTACGTTCGAGCAGAAACTGAGCTAGGCGAAGCGACGTTAACCAGCTGTCACAATAGATCCTGCAGCCCAAGCCCAGCAAGTCCTTGCTTAGCTCGGCAACAATCTTTTCACTGAAAGATAAATTCCCGCAGTTCACTACTTCTCCAAACCTGTTGTTGTCCTGCTTGACAGCATGCACACGGAAGTTCCACAGAAATCCGGTGGAAGCCTCTGTGAGACAGTAGACCTTTATGCCGAACCTGGCGCGCTTGTTGGGCATGAACTGTCGGAAAATGAGTCTGCCTTTGTACATGACCAACTCTTCATCTACTGAAACGTCCTGATTCGGGCCGTAGTTGGCTTGGCAAATACCACGCGCAATGTCTAAAAATGGCCTGATTTTCTTCAGGGAATCCTGGTGATTATTTACTGCGGTGCAGTCGTAGAATCGGAGGAATGACAAGAGCTAAATGAACCGATCCCTTCCGAGGCAATGCTCTTTTTGAAAATATTCACCACCGTAGAAATCGCTAGTCGACCAATACATGTGCAATTCGGGCTTCTTCACTAGACCCATGTACAGGACGATGGTGAGACATTTCCTCACTTCGTTGTCGGTGCATGGTGCATGGAAGAGGTTCAGCAGCCTCAATTGCCATGTTTTGGAGCTCGAAATCAGCTCGAGCATTGGTCCAAAATCGAATGGCAGACACCAGATCAGAGGTAATAAAGTGCTGGAGGAAGAATTCGATCCGAGACATTGTGTTATCCGACGCTTGGGCTAATACTGTAGATCCGGGTTCAGACCGGGCACTCTGAGGAATTCTGGCGCATCCCGGAGACGCGAGTCTTCACCCTCCTGAACAAAATTCCATTCATTTTCAATCAAACAAAGCTTCTTCTACCTGAGAGCCTTCCACGTCACTTTGGCCATCTTCTTCATCCACCTCGCCATCAATGCTTGCGTACTCGCTGGCGCTGTTATCACTGGTCAAAGCCGGTGAGTCGTCAAGAAAGGCAACGGCATCCTCATGAAAGTTGCTAGCCATTTATACTTGTCTAGAAGGATTTGATTAGAACCGGGATTGAAAGCAGTAATAAGGTAGCCTAGGGACAAAAAAATGTATGAGTTATAAAATCGTAAAGTTTTAAGCTTGGTTTTTGAAAAAAAATACTGTAAAAGAAAAGCAAGAGGGGTCGATATTGGCCATAGACAGTCTCCAGGATAGGGCTGCGTAAAATGACTCGATTGATGGAAAAAGAAGCTGCCAAGTTAGCCAGTCTGTGCTAATAGTTTATGTAATTAGCCGTTTGATGACACAGTGCTCATTGACAGTGGGGACGAGTTTGATGAGCCATGGCACGCCTAGCGTGCCATCCGTTGATTGGGACCGTGTGGCTATAGAAGCCCCGTGCACTAGTGGTTATAAGCTGTTCGCGTATCGTAATGGACCAGTGGATTCACTGCTGCTGTTGGTTTCGTTTCTTTCTCAATCTCAAAGTTGAAGACAGCTTCACACTGTTACATATGAGGTACACTTGAAAGTTCTAAAAAGCATCGGGTTGGTGACGGAATGCTTGAGAGACTAGTTGAGGACGCTCAGAAATTTAATTTTGCCCACCGTCTAGGCTCGATCCGTCTGGGTGAAAGTCGGTCGCCTTCGAAGACAGAGATAATGTAGATTCTGTACACATGTGGTCGAAGTGCTGATGAAATTTAGAGGCTTGGCAAGGCTGCACTGAGGTGCAGTGCTGATTGGCGCACAGGGGTGCATTAGTCACGACCTCCAGATACCATGAAGATCTCCAGAAAAAAACTTGAAGTCTGCTTTGATGCTTGCTACTGAAAATATTAACAGAATAATTATTGTCAAAGTTGTATGGGACCGATAGTTCCAGTAAAAGTTTCCAGATATCAATCAAAATCTGGGCTTGATGACGACTTTGACAATCCAGCAGCTTCCGCGTCTTCAATGAGTTTCCGTGTTCGCGCCACTGACAATGTGACCCTGCTGTATGATACTGACAATGTGCTCCTGCTGTATGATACTGACAATGTGATCCTGCTGTTGTGTGATACTGTCAATGTGATCCTGCTGTTGTGTGATACTGACAATGTGATCCTGCTGTTGTGTGATACTGTCAATGCGCTCCTGCTGTTGTGTGATACTGTCAATGTGATCCTGCTGTTGTGTGATACTGTCAATGCGCTCCTGCTGTTGTGTGATACTGTCAATGCGCTCCTGCTGTTGTGTGATACTATCAATGTGATCCTGCTGTTGTGTGATACTGACAATGTGATCCTGCTGTTGTGTGATACTGTCAATGCGCTCCTGCTGTTGTGTGATACTGTCAATGCGCTCCTGCTGTTGTGTGATACTGACAATGTGATCCTGCTGTTGTGTGATACTGACAATGCGCTCCTGCTGTATGATACTGACAATGTGATCCTGCTGTTGTGTGATACTGTCAATGTGCTCCTGCTGTTGTGTGATACTGTCAATGTGCTCCTGCTGTTGTGTGATACTGTCAATGTGATCCTGCTGTTGTGCTGCTGACAAGCACAGAGAAAAGCTCGTCGGTAATATCTTATTTATTTCCCAGAGCAATTCTCATGGGTTTAAAACCCCTTGATTTTTTGAAATCCTTTTTGGTTTCACCGAATGCCACTTGGCAGCTGTCGAGTGTTGAGTCGCTAGGGAAATCACGTGAAAGTCGATCACCCACCAATTCGCCCTCGTTCTGTCACCTGTTGCTGTAAACTATGCAGACATTTTGGCAAGCCACGGTGACAGACACAAATGACTGACACAAGGCAAGAGCCGGCTTGAGCTGTTTTTCAATTTTGTGTTAATGCATTTTAAACGGATGAAAATGTTGCGAGACTTGCACAGATTTATTTAATATTGAACTCAATTTAATTTATCATGCCTAGTCAAATTTCTTCGAGCATAATCGTACACAAAAAGGCCGAATTATCAAAGGCAGAAAAACTTCATTAATTTGGAATGATAGTTGCAAATAATATTTCAATATAAAATTGTTGAAAACATTAGCAAAACATCACTTTATACTATAATTCAATAGCTACTTAGGGTTCTGCCACTGCGTATGTACAACAAGGATGCTTAGTTATAAGTATGAAACATCATAGGGAATGGTCAGACTCATATGGAATGTTTGCGCACGGACTTGCATAACAAGTTAGACATGTACACACTAATTTAGCTCCTAGGATGTTGTCAACATGCAGCATTCAGGCTGGAAATAGTTCATACTTTATAAGAAATAGCATTTCATTATTGACTACTCGTAAAGAAATTCCGCCCTAGCATTGGCTCTTTGTTTAACTAAAGTATACTCAATATAGACTTAACGTAAATAACAAAGCATTTGAGTTGAAAACAGGCAACAATAGTTATAAAACTGAATTTTTTATACCAAAAATAAATGACATTATTCGCCAATAACATTACCAGGGTATGTTTAGATAATAAATTTATTAGATAAGAGTTTAAGATAAGTAAATTGGCATTCCCATGCAATCATTTAGTTGGCTTTTTGTTACCTGTGAAAGTCTGCTGCCTGTCTTCTATGATCTAAACTGTCTGTAGTCTGAACTGTCTATGGCCTAAACTGTCTAAGGTCCAAACTACTATCTATGGCCTAAACTGTCTGTAGTCTGAACTGTCTATGGCCTAAACTGTCTAAGGTCCAAACTACTATCTATGGCCTAAACTGTCTACAGTCTAAACTACTATCTATTGCCTAAACTCTCTACAGTCTAAGCTACTATCTATGGCCTAAACTGTCTACAGTCTAAACTACTATCTATGGCCTAAACTGTCTACAGTCTAAGCTACTATCTATTGCCTAAACAGTCTACAGTCTAAACTACTATCTATGGCCTAAACTGCCTACAGTCTAAACTACTATCTATGGCCTAAACTGTCTACAGTCTAAACTACTATCTATGGCCTAAACTGTCTACTGTCTAAACTACTATCTATGGCCTAAACTGTCTACAGTCTGAACTACTATCTATGGCCTAAACTGTCTACAGTCTAAGCTACTATCTATGGCCTAAACAGTCTACAGTCTAAGCTACTATCTATGGCCTAAACAGTCTACAGTCTAAGCTACTATCTATGGCCTAAACTGTCTACAGTCTAAGCTACTATCTATTGCCTAAACAGTCTACAGTCTAAGCTACTATCTATTGCCTAAACAGTCTACAGTCTAAACTACTATCTATGGCCTAAACTGTCTACAGTCTAAACTACTATCTATGGCCTAAACTGCCTACGAGCTGAAATGTCTATGACTTTAACTTCCAAAGGCTCAATTCATTCAATAGTTTTAAACAAACGCAGTCCACAGAATCACAGGAGGCGTCGCATCATAAAAGCCGCAATTGCCAAGCCGCTAATAACAGCACAGGAACCAGCAGAGCGGTGCCCAGCGCCAGGTGAATTAGCCGACTGTTCAACACTAGTGCCGAAGCACAACGGACCCTGGCAGACCTCCTCATTAGCCAGTTTCAGTACGGCAGCGTCCACACCGTATTTATTCTTAGCCACGCAGGTGTAATTGCCCAGGTGAGTGTCGCGCACATTCTTAATGCGCAGAGCGTAGAAGAATTCGTACACGTGAGTGCCGGCTGCACCTTGACTGCGCAGGCGCTCAACTGAGAAGGGGAACTGGTTCTTGATCACCTGGCTATCCGGCAGCGGCTGATCTGGCCTTGGAATCACCGTGCCGCTGTAGAAAGTCACCTCCGGGTCGGGGTAGCCGGTTGAGACGCATTCCAGTGTGATCTCGTAGTTCCGCTCGGGGGCCTGAAGTGAGAGGGGGCGACCTTGGATTAGCACCAGGCATCAGGATCTCAAGTTGAATAGACGGCACGCTCATGGGATCCGAAGTAAAGATGGTGACTCACTGGGGGTATGGGATCGTGACTCACTGAGGGTATGGGATTGTGACTCACTGAGGGTATGGGATTGGTGATTCGCTGAGGGTATGGGATGGTGACTCGCTGAGGGTATGGGATTGGTGATTCGCTGAGGGTATGGGATGGTGACACGCTGAGGGTATGGGATTGGTGATTCGCTGAGGGTATGGGATGGTGACTCGCTGAGGGTATGGGATTGGTGATTCGCTGAGGGTATGGGATGGTGACACGCTGAGGGTATGGGATTGGTGATTCGCTGGTGGGTATGGGATGGTGACTCGCTGAGGGTATGGGATTGGTGATTCGCTGAGGGTATGGGATGGTGACACGCTGAGGGTATGGGATTGGTGATTCGCTGGTG
This sequence comes from Macrostomum lignano, assembly GCA_002269645.1. Lineage (NCBI taxonomy): Eukaryota > Metazoa > Platyhelminthes > Macrostomidae > Macrostomum > Macrostomum lignano. The sequence continues at coordinate 64,877 of NIVC01003304.1, forward strand.
GGTATGGGATGGTGACTCACTGAGGGTATGGGATGTTGACTCACTGAGGGTATGGGATGGTGACTCACTGAGGGTATGGGGATGGTGACTCACTGAGGGTATGGAATGGTGACTCACTGAGGGTATGGGATGGGTGACTCACTGAGGATATGGGATTGGTGACTCACTGATGGTATGGGATGGGTGACTCACTGAGGGTATGGGATGGTGACTCGCTGAGGGTATGGGGATGGTGACTCACTGAGGGTATGGGATGGGTGACTCACTGAGGGTATGGGATTGGTGACTCACTGAGGGTATGGGATGGGTGACTCACTGAGGGTATGGGATGGTGACTCACTGAGGGTATGGGATGGTGACTCACTGAGGGTATGGGATGGGTGACTCACTGAGGGTATGGGATTGGTGACTCACTGAGGGTATGGGATTGGTGACTCACTGAGGGTATGGGATGGGTGACTCACTGAGGGTATGGGATTGGTGACTCGCTGAGGGTATGGGATGGGTGACTCACTGAGGGTATGGGATGGGTGACTCACTGAGGGTATGGGATGGTGACTCACTGAGGGTATGGGATGGTGACTCACTGAGGGTATGGGATTGGTGACTCGCTGAGGGTATGGGATGGGTGACTCACTGAGGGTTTGGGATGGTGACTCACTGAGGGTTTGGGATGGTGACTCACTGAGGGTATGGGGATGGGTGACTCGCTGAGGGTATGGGATGGGTGACTCACTGAGGGTATGGGATGGTGACTCGCTGAGGGTATGGGGATGGTGACTCACTGAGGGTATGGGATGGGTGACTCGTTGAGGGTATGGGATGGGTGACTCACTGAGGGTATGGGATGGTGACTCACTGAGGGTATGGGGATGGTGACTCACTGAGGGTATGGAATGGTGACTCACTGAGGGTATGGGATGGGTGACTCACTGAGGATATGGGATTGGTGACTCACTGATGGTATGGGATGGGTGACTCACTGAGGGTATGGGATGGGTGACTCACTGATGGTATGGGATGGGTGACTCACTGAGGGTATGGGATGGGTGACTCACTGATGGTATGGGATGGGTGACTCACTGAGGGTATGGGATGGGTGACTCACTGATGGTATGGGATGGGTGACTCACTGAGGGTATGGGATGGTGACTCGCTGAGGGTATGGGGATGGTGACTCACTGATGGTATGGGATTGGTGACTCACTGATGGTATGGGATGGGTGACTCACTGAGGGTATGGGATGGTGATTCGCTGAGGGTATGGGGATGGTGACTCACTGAGGGTATGGAATGGTGACTCGCTGAGGGTATGGGGATGGTGACTCACTGATGGTATGGGATTGGTGACTCACTGATGGTATGGGATGGGTGACTCACTGAGGGTATGGAATGGTGACTCGCTGAGGGTATGGAATGGTGACTCACTGAGGGTATGGGGATGGTGACTCACTGAGGGTATGGAATGGTGACTCACTGAGGGTATGGGATGGGTGACTCACTGAGGATATGGGATTGGTGACTCACTGATGGTATGGGATGGGTGACTCACTGAGGGTATGGGATGGGTGACTCACTGATGGTATGGGATGGGTGACTCACTGAGGGTATGGGATGGGTGACTCACTGATGGTATGGGATGGGTGACTCACTGAGGGTATGGGATGGGTGACTCACTGATGGTATGGGATGGGTGACTCACTGAGGGTATGGGATGGTGACTCGCTGAGGGTATGGGGATGGTGACTCACTGATGGTATGGGATTGGTGACTCACTGATGGTATGGGATGGGTGACTCACTGAGGGTATGGGATGGTGATTCGCTGAGGGTATGGGGATGGTGACTCACTGAGGGTATGGAATGGTGACTCGCTGAGGGTATGGGGATGGTGACTCACTGATGGTATGGGATTGGTGACTCACTGATGGTATGGGATGGGTGACTCGCTGAGGGTATGGGGATGGTGACTCACTGAGGGTATGCCACCAGCGGCTGTAGTCAGAACCCGTGCTCACCTGCAGATACAGATTGTGCAATCGCGCGCCCCGGATGCTAGGCGCGTAGTTCACATCGATCCGGACGTCGTGTTTCGCCCCGTAGCCGACATTGTTGTTGGCGAAGCAGCGATAGACTCCCCGATCGTACTTGGTGACGTTGATGAGGGTCACTTCGCTCTGGTAGACCCGCTGCGGCTGGCCGGGGATGTTCAGCGGCAGCCCGTTGGCCCGGATCCAGCTGATGTGCGCCGGCGGCTCCGAGGTGGCGCTACACTTCAGCGTCACGTTGGCGCCCTCCTCCACCACCTGCGAATGCGGGTATTGGGGAACAATGCCGGCTTATTGTATTAGTAATACGGCAATTCTGCACATTAATTATAATGTACGCAGACTGTTGTACACTGTACACACGCTCACACAGGGTGTACAGGCTGCACAGACTTTCTAATCGTCAGCCCTCATGGCTTTGAATCAGAACATGATGGCCACTGGTCACTAATTAGAACAAGCTTCAACCGACACTGCAGCGCACCTGATTGTTGGTGACCTCGGCCGGGTTAATAAACGGTTCCCTTGGCACGATCAGCGTGGCAACAACCTCGGGCGAGTCAGCTGGCGAGCCGGGCACATTAATCCGGCATTTGTAATTGGCAGCGTCCAGGTTGGTGAGTCGGCGGATGAGCAGCGTGAAGGTGGTGACGTCAGTGTAGCCCATGTCCGGGATGAACACGGTTCGGCCAGGCCGGCTGCGGACTTCATATTTCAGCATGTCACCCTGCAGGATCGGGTTCTGCTCAGTGATCTTCGTGCCGGCGCTGATGGCCTTGTCGCTTTGGCCGGGCAAGAGTTTGTACCACTGCACTCGCTCGGGCGGGTTGCTGAACAGCGCCACGGAGCAGTTCAGGGTGGCCGTGCTGTCTATGGGCCGCACCTCTGTCACTATGTTCTCAACGATTGCTGGCCGAATTGCAGAAACTGTGCATAGTGGAGAGTGGTTGATGAAGCCAGTTAATTGAAAGGACCATTTAGCCATATTGTCCCACAACTGGCGAGAGGCATTACTGTCCATTCTAATGACTCCCCTGAACAGGCACACACTCACACAGGAGCATACAGCGGCCCTAACTTCATTTATCTTTAAGCATGTACACTTCACTGTGCCTTGGTGGTTGGCCCTCAAGGGTGTTAATTGCACAAGCAGAGCCAAGCCAAGATTTTAAGGCACACAAACTATGAGTAATGTGACTGGACTGTAGCTAGACCACTTGGCTACACTCCTTCAAATTGAAGTTGCCAACTACAAAAACTAAAATAATAGTGTATAAGGCAATATCTCTATCTAGATATCCAAAAAATAAAAAGTTAATAATATACTGTCATAGATTTTTCTATTATTAACTTGTAAGTAGATTATCAAAGTTTAATGAAAAAGTCACATATCCAATTTAATCTAATCAATAACCAAGGTGAAATTCATATATCTAGCTTTAAAAAACTTCAATATATATAGTTCCATCTTCATAAATGATAGGCATATCCATTTCGATTTTTTAATTCAATTAAACAGTGGCAAGTTTGATTGTGGAGACTAAAGGATACTACTGGCCCACTCGAGCTAGTTTTTTGGAGTTCTTAGAATGATATTTTTGCCTAGGAGTATATGGATTATGTAATAAATGAATTAACCCACTTTTAATATATACAATATATTACAATTGTAATACTAAATTTAAGTATATTTCTTCACTTTATCCAACCTGCTTTAATTTGCCACTTTTGAAATCATAGTTTAGTACTTTTAATCTTATTCTAAACTAGCAATCTAACAACTTGTTATTATTATAAGTGCAATTAATTTACACATATTTTAATCTATTATCCAAGATGAAAGAATTAAAACTTGAAAAAATGTTTAACAACAATATAATTGCTCATAGTCAAGATGATTCATTGATTGCACAAAATTATTTTTAAAGTCTAAACCACAAGATGGCTTATCTATATACCGTATAGGTGAAAAAAAATTGTTCATCTAAATATAAATTATAACCAGATATCCTGTTTTTTGTGGAGTCTATATCAAAAATCCTTATTATGTGGGAAAATTCTATAGAAAACAGAATCATCCTGACCTTTTTCTATGTCTATGCCTATGCTTATGAATTCAATCACATTTTATATTAAGATGGTGCTTTCTTAGAATTTTGTTGGCATCAACTAGGCTAATTCCTTGACTATACCAATGAACTAAATATATCTTTTTTGGCTCAACCTCTCAAAACTGTTCCACAACCACAACTGAGAAGTCTCTGAACAATTATGAACTATGATTATGAAAAATAGAAAAGTAAACACAAAAAACACCCACCTCGAAGTAAAAAATCGCTCAAGGCTAAAAATAATACGATACAAAATATCTTCGCAGCCATTTTAGCACAAGATAATTAGTTAAAAGAGTTTGCATGCAAAGCTTTCCACTTCCTTAAAATTTTCGCAGAAAAATACAATTTGTAATATCAATAGGAAGCCAAATACAAAATGTTAATTTTTTCTACAAGTGAAATTTTAATATATCCTAAAAATTAAAATATTTGTACAACTATATAGTTAATGACTTCTACTTGGCTTTAATAAAAAATTAAAACGTTTGTTACTGCCTACTGGTAAATTTAAATTTTTATTTATTAGAAAACTATATTATTGGGCGTTACCCGTATGGTAAATGGGAAAATCAGAGGGCGCCGTAATTAGGCTTCGTTCGTTCGTTCGTATTTTCCGAAAGGAAGTGCACCGACGATAGGTTGCACCGCAACAGATTAATTTAACTTCCAAGAATTTTCCATTTTTGCTCCTTAAGTTAACTTTTGATGTCGTTTCTTTGGTCTTTCTATATGGCTATTTACAAAAATTTACTGATCACAACGAAATTTGTCAAAGCAAAGGGATTAGGGCCTATTGTATTTTAAAATACTGTTCTATATTTTTTTATTTTTAAATAAGAATTTTTAGAATTAGATCTCTAATTCTATCATATTCAATTTGTAAATAATAAGTTTATCACAAAAATCTATACATTGCATTTGTTAAGCATATGTTAGGTCCTAAGACTAATAGTAGGTCCAAAAAGAGATTTGCAATCTGAATTATAAGCATTTTTTTAAATAAACCATTAAAGTGTAAAACTAAGACAATATATATTTATTTAACTATTTAATGTGGACTTAAAAGTAATGACTCCAGTGATATTTTGAGAGTTTTCAATGTTTCAGGAATTCAACTAAACTGAACTAAGACACACTGCACTGAACTAAGCAAGAAACTAACAATTTTTTATTTAATAAATATTATTTGCCTAAATAAAAAACACCTTGCTTGGCAATCTTTCACCTTAGTTTCTTGGGTTCAATTATTTTAATATGATATGATATTATAAATTATATAAAATAAGTTTGAAAGGCACAACAGACGTGAACAAAACAAAAAAATGACAAAAAATGATACAGGAAACTAGTCAGTTAGTCAGTCAGTTGCACTAGAGTGAATGATAATGGCTAATCTAGAAGAGGATTAGCCATGGTAATATTAATAACACTAGAATATATAACCCATAATTTGGAGGGCGACATATATACTAGGATTTCCTAGCATACAACAAGGGTCTTGTGTACTATTTTTCAGCATATATCAAGGTATATCCTGGTGTATATGACACAGCACATACATTGTGTCAAATTAAAAATTTTTCATATTGGTGCACAAACCTAACATATAAACAAGGTCTTGTCCTTTTTTCTGGCATTAAACCCCAGTGTACACTAATACACAATCCAAACTATGGTGTGTAACACATGTTAAAATAATTTAATGTGGGAAACCAAATGATTGCCTCTTACTTTTGTCTGAAAATTGGTCAACTAAAAAATGCACAAAAATTTTGTATTATATCTTAAATTTTCAAAACTTTTGTAATGCATTTTGCCTTTTAGGCACAACAAATGATAAGTTTTGCTTAAACCTGGGTTTAAATAATATTTTTTTAATTTTTAAAAAATTAACCAATTTCTATATCTATTTTTTTATTAGGGGCAGGGGGTTGTGTGCACCCTGGCGCACTTTAAGCAACATAGGCACACAACCGGCGAGAGGCATTACTGCCCATTCCGCCGACTCCCCTGAGCAGGCATACAAGCGCGCGGATACGTACGCAGGCACACACTCACACAGGAGTGTACAGTGGCCCTAACTTTTTTTTATCGTTAGGCATGTACACTTCACTGCGCCTTGGGGGTTGGCTCACAAGGCTGTTAATTACATGAGCAAAGCCAAGCCGAGATTCCAATTCAGCCCCAAATTAATGTGACTGCACTTGGAATTGAGCCTGGGTTGCTGGCACACCAGAGCAGCTGCGCTACCGCTGGGCTACGGCCCCCCTAATTTCTATATCTAAATATATATCAATATACCTTTTTTAAGCTTTTCTTTTCCTTTTCCTTTCCCAATTCAAAAACTGGGAAAGTAGCTATAATAGGAAAAACCTTTGTAACAATCAGTGTTAGGCACTCTATTATAATAATTTAATTTTTTAATAGCTAAATAACTAAAATAATTTTTTGATAGTATTTGACTTTGGAAACTTTTAATGCTTTTTTATTGTTCAATCCTTTGTTATTGCTTTTTTATTAATACTATTAAACTTTTTGACAATACAAACAAACAAATATTCCTCATATTCTCATTGATAACAAAGTTTAATGTATTACTTATTTATACATAAGCATCCTCTCACTAAAAAATGCACTTACTATAGGTAGAAGGCACCATGGATAAAATAGAATTCAATTTTGCTGAAATAGGATGAGAAAACTTATAGTTGAAAATAAACTTTTCAGTAGTTTTAAGCTTTGCAAAGTATTTAGCTATTTTTTTGATAATTTTTATTTTCAATTATGAATGTAAGAGAAAACTTTATGAAAAAAAGCTTTGTAATACAAGTATATTGCTTTCTATTATTATATGCACTTGTTTTACTATATTATCCTTGTAACTAGAATTATAGATGAATTGTAATTATTGCTTATCTAGTATATCTCAACTATTAATAAAATTGTTATTGTTCATTCCACTATCGAATAGTCATTAGTCTACATCTAATCATATGCAATAACATTATTGAACACCATACATTGAATTGCATGTTTAAAACTCTGCTTTCTAAGAATCAATGGACATTGCTACACAGCAGCAGCAGCAGCAACCGAGACTGTTTCAGCACACCCAGCCAGACACTGAAGCCTGGCTTGGCGCAGAGTGCCTGGGCTCTGGCCTGCTCCAGATCAATGAGAACTGTCTCACCTGGTCTGGGCCAGGCCGCCAGTTCGCATTGCCACACTCGGCCGTGTACGCTCACGCCCTGTCCAAAACTGGCTCCGGCGGCGCCTCCGGCCGGCCGCATCTCCTGCTGATGGCGCTGCTGGATGGCGCCGAGACGCCTGAAGAGATTCGCCTGTGCCCGCCGCAGTCTGACGGGGACAGCCTGCAGATTCTGTTCAGTGCGATGTCCAACTGCCAGACTATTCTGGCTGCCGCAGACAATGCTAGCTACGATCGCGATTTCAATGGCCAGGAGTTTCGCTATGAAGCTGAGGCTGAGGAGGCTGAGAATGAAGATGATGATGACGAGGATGACGGGCCCGATTTTGATCACCTGCTGGTTGGTGACGCCGGTGACAGCAACGGCGACCAGCCGATGGACACCGACCAGTTTGAAGATGCGCAGTGACTTTTCGCATGCCTGACTTGCAAGCCTGCATTTCGTATTGATAATATCGTTTCCTGCCGTATGCCGTATATGTATACTGGTTGGAAATATTATCGGAATAAATCTGTAAGAAGTCATTATAATTAATTCATTCGTAACTCCTTTGTTACCTGCATATTTGCTTTTCTTCCCACTACACAGAATAATTCTTTCTGAAGCAAAATTTGAGATTATTTAAATAGTTTGAATGGGGACATAGGGTGAGACTTTTGAGTTTAGGTCTCGGCTGGGGTGAGACTTGTGGGATCGTGTCGTGAGATTTGTGTCATTGGGTCTTGGCTGGGGTGAGATTTGTGTCATTGGGTCTTGGCTGGGGTGAGATTTGTGTCATTGGGTCTCGGCTGGGGTGAGATTTGTGTCATTGGGTCTCGGCTGGGGTGAGATTTGTGTCATTGGGTCTCGGCTGGGGTGAGATTTGTGTCATTGGGTCTTGGCTGGGGTGAGATTTGTGTCATTGGGTCTTAGCTGGGGTGAGATTTGTTGGATTGAGTCTTGGCTAAGGTGAGATTCGTAGCATTAGGTCTTTGTTGGGGTGAGATTTGTGGCATTATGTCTTTTTGGGGTGAGATTTGTGGCATTAGGTCTTTGTTGGGGTGGGATTTGTGGCAATAGGTCTTTTTGGGGTGAGATTTGTGGCATTAGGTCTTTGTTGGGGTGAGATTTGTGGCATTAGGTCTTTGTTGGGGTGAGATTTGTGGTTGAAAATCAGACGTGTTTACCACTGAGCTGCTTGAGAAATAAAAAAGGCACAGAAAGTCCAGTATATTAAATTTTATCCAATGGAGCAATTTTACTGAGAGGTACAATAGTAAAGGAATTTATGTAATTTTCATTGAATCAGCTAGACACTAAACCAATTTGTAGCAAGCAATGAGAGTGAGGAACATGACCGAGACGCTCTTAGCTTAATAAATAAATATAAAAAGCGGAAACAGAATAAGCCGAATAATCATACAACTGCATATAGCTGTTATTGTACTCGGACAAGATGATTAAATTAACAAATTTAGACAAAGATTTACTGCCAGCATCACACTTAGAAAGAAACCAGTTAGATAAGAAATCCTGACACAACAAGCAAGATTCGTGGGCAGAGATTCGAACTGGGGGAAGGGACGACCGAAATGGGAAAAATATTGACAATATATTTGTTACTAAGGAAATGATTTAATTAGCAATATGCATATTTATGCATTTCTTTATTAACAGCACAAAAAATCAACACAAACGCTTCGGTAAGATCTTGGAAAATGCAAAAAGCTATATGAAAACAGTAGAAGCATGCAAAATCTGTTTGCATTACTCGCAGTAGTAAATCGCTGCTATAAATATTCGAAGCAATACGGCGATGTACAAATTGTTTAGTGTACTTTTAACGCCAATGAATTTATCCTATGCATTAATAATTTGCAATTGGATTGACATTTTCAATTTTTAGAAAAAATCAACATAAATGAAAGGTAAAACTTGACCAAACAAAACAAGCGGACATTGTCATTTACAAATTTGGTGATTTTATAGGATTCAACGCGATTTTACCTATACGAGTTTGAAAGTTCGGCTAGATGTTAGACTAGGGGCTTGGATGTTAGACAGGGGGCTTGGATGTTAGACAGGTTGCCTGGGTGTTAGACAGGTTGCCTGGGTGTTAGACAGGGCGCCTTGCTGTTAGACAGGGGGCCTGGATGTTAGACAGGTTGCCTAAGTGTTAGACAGGGGGCCTGGATGTTAGACAGGTTGCCTAAGTGTTAGACAGGGCGCCTAGCTGTTAGAGAGACTGGGTGTTAGATAGGGCGCCTAGTTGTTAGACAGTCTGGATGTTATACAGGTTGCATGGGTGTTAGATAGGGCGCCTGGCTGTTAGACAGGGGGCCTGGATGTTAGACAGGTTGCCTGGGTGTTAGACAGGTTGCCTGGGTGTTAGACAGGGCGCCTAGCTGTTAGACAGAGAGACTGGGTGTTAGATAGGGCGCCTAGTTGTTAGACAGAGTCTGGATGTTAGACAGGTTGCCTGGGTGTTATACAGGTTGCCTGGGTGTTAGACAGGGGGCCTGGATGTTAGACAGGTTGCCTAAGTGTTAGACAGGGCGCCTGGATGTTAGACAGGGCACCTTGGTGTTAGACAGGGCGCCTGGATGTTAGACAGGTTGCCTAAGTGTTAGACAGGGCGCCTGGATGTTAGACAGGGCACCTTGGTGTTAGACAGGGGGCCTGGATGTTAGACAGGTTGCCTAAGTGTTAGACAGGGCGCCTGGATGTTAGACAGGGCACCTTGGTGTTAGACAGGGCGCCTGGCTGTTAGACAGGGCGCCTGGCTGTTAGACAGGGTTCAAAACTGGTAGTCAAGCGCATTTTCTTAAAATAGAAACGTAAAAAACCCGCATTTCAAACCAACGGTAAAATTTATACTCCGTTTCTGCTTGAGGCGACAGGCAGAAAGCAGGGCCGGAGTTTTATGACTAATGCCTGATGCGAACAGAATTACATAGTGGCGCAACAAACATTAACATGACTCATTAGTTCACGCATAATACAGGTATGAAATGAAGAATAGAATTATAAATGAACACTATAATATTGGTATTGATGTACAATGTTGGTACTAGCGTAGTGCAGTGCTGATTGCCATTGCAACTGTATTGCTTGTAAAAAAACGCAGACCCAAAGCAGGTGAAAAAGAACAGACAGACGCATCAGTGAATCTCTTAGACGCACATTTTTGGCTTAATAATTTATTAGCTAGCTATGCAGTTGCGGCTATGTTCCTTTTTATAATAAATGATCGCAATTTGCTGTTCTTACACCGACAATCTACTGACAGTAGCAAATCCATGCTCCGATTCAAGTTGGATTTAAGCCGCGTAGTGATCAAACGAGGACAGGTACTCCAGCGCGGCGGTGTAGCAGAACTGGTACTGGTCCTCGGTCTGCACCATGGCTGGCCGCTGGGTGCGCAGGGTGCGCACAGTCTGGTACATGTCAACCACGCCTTCGTAGCGCATGCGCTCCAGCACCACGGCCAGGGTCAGGAAGACTCCGGTGCGGCCGACTCCGGCGCTGCGGGTTCAGTGGGGACGAGACTCTAGGGTCACGTGACTTGATCCCTTCTTAGATGCTAGGGTATGAATAGGGGTCAATTGACCTCCCTGGATTCTAGAGGGTATGAATTAGGGGTCACTTGACCTCCTTAGATAGGATATGATTAGGGGTCAATTGACCTCCCCGGATGCTACGGTATGAGTAGGAGTCGATTGACCTCCCCGGATGCTACAGTATGAATAGGGATCAATTGACCTCCTTAGATGCTATGCTAGGGTATAAATAGGGGTCAATTGAACTCAGATGCTAGGGAATGAATATGGCCGGGTCACTTGACCTCCCCGGATGCTGGGAATGAGTAGGGTTCACTTGACGTCCCCGAATGCTAGGGTATGATTAGGGGTCACTTGACCTCCGCGGATGCTGGGGAATGAGTAGGGGTATTTTGCCCTCTTCGGATTCTAGGGTATGAATATGGGTCACGTGACCTAACCGCGTCAAGATACTAAGCTATGATCTTTTTGAATAGTGGGTTACCTACTTATTAGCTGAGTAGTATAACAAAATACAACTTTCATTCTTTCAGCGCGCAATGTAGTTCAAGAAACATAGGTAGGCATAAATCAATTTGCGGTGATGGATCTATCAAGGACGCGGCAGCTGCACTTCAAACTGCAAGAATTCAATGCACCGTATCGTATCCTGCTTAGATTCCCATAGAACCGAATGTCGAATAGCAAGTCAGAGCAATTAACTCCGCTCTTATATAAATATATTCGATAAATCTAGCTTAAGCTTTAACAGCCACCGATCGCAAGGTGCCATGCAGGCGTGCGGCTTGGCCATAAAAACTTTGCCAGCTGAAACACCCCCCCTTCCCCAGCATCCAGCGCATAGAAGTGCCCCCAGCCCCCCAGTGGGTCAATAAAGCAAGGGAGTGTCGCGTCTTCCATTGTCGGTTTTACTGCCGTCATTCCAGACCGCAGGCGGCGAGACGCTGCTGCCTGCCTCTCCGCCTCCCCTCCGCTCCCTCTCTCGGGAGCTCTCGGCCTGTGTCTCTATCAGCCTTGCCCGATGCTGTGCGGCAGAATTATTCATGAGTTCGCGATGTTGAGACCCACTGGCTGCTCCTGCCTCACAGCCTTCAGCTGACGGGCAATCTATCTGCCAGCATACGCTTGTATCTACCGATCTATCTGCCAGCCTACGCTTGTATCTACCAATCTATCTGCCAGCCTACGCTTGTATCTACCGATCTATCTGCCAGCCTACGCTTGTATCTACCAATCAATCTGCCAGCCTACGCTTGTATCTACCAATCTATCTGCCAGCCTACGCTTGTATCTACCGATCTATCTGCCAGCCTACGCTTGTATCTACCAATCTATCTGCCAGCCTACGCTTGTATCTACCGATCTATCTGCCAGCCTACGCTTGTATCTACCAATCAATCTGCCAGCCTACGCTTGTATCTACCAATCTATCTGCCAGCCTACTAATTCATCCACTAGTCTGAATACCTATTAAGACACTAGTCTATCTACTAGTTTATCTAGCAGTCCATCAGCCGGCTCCCTGACTCACCTGCAGTGAACGGTGATCGGCCCGTCCTGCCCAAACTGCTCTTTGGTTTTGTGCACCTGGCCGATAAACTCGATGAAGCCTTCGCCAGATTTCGGCACGCCCTGGTCGGGCCACTCGGTGAAGTGGAACTGGCGCACCGTTCTGGACTGGCCGTCCCTGGCGTCCGTGACCTTGAACTCGCGCAGGATGTAGCTGGGCATGTTGTACTCTGCCATGGGGTCAACCACAAAGTACTGGTAGCGGGCCGAGCGCTCGCCAGGCCAATACTGGTGACATTTCTCCCGGCCCTGCTCGCGCAGTTTGGTGAGGTTTACCACAATGGTGGAGTTGTGCTCCCACAGCATGCGCCAGAAGTCCTCGGCGGTGTCCGGCAGCGGCCCCTGGGTGGCGATGTAGCAGGCCCGCTGCCTATAGCCGTCGATCCAGGAGGCGTTGATGTAGTCGGAGCCTTCGACGCCGCGTATCGGCTGCAGGTAGACACGGCAGTTCTCGTAGGGCAAAATGTTCACCAGGCGGTTCTTCAGCTTGTTGGCTGGCAGGCTGGCGCTGGTGAACTTGGCCGAGGCTGGCGGCTTCATCTGGGCCAGGCTGCGGAACTCCAGCTCCAGGCCGCTGACTCCGGACAGGTCATCCAGCAGGCTCAGCTTGTGCACGTGATTGGCCAGGGCTCGAGCCGGGACCTCCGTGTTGCCGCAGGTCACCGCTTCCACCAGGCAGTCGTGAATGAAGATGTACTGGTCCTCAGTCTGCACCATGTAGTTCCGCTGCGCTCGCAGGCAGGTCACGTGACCGTAGACGTCCAGCGTCTTCTCCTGCTTCATCCGTTCGAGCATAGCATCGATGACGATGAAAGCGCCGGTGCGGCCGACGCCGGCGCTGCAGTGGACGACAATTGGCCCGGCGTCGGGCGGGTTGGAGGCGCGCACCCGGCGCAGGAACATGAGCAGCGGGGCGCAGTGTTCGGGCACGCCGTGGTCCGGCCAGGCCGTGAACTGGAAGTGTCGAATCTCGCGCTTCTCGGTGGCGCCCTGCAGTTGTTGGGCGCAGGTGGTTAGGGGTGATGGGGCTTGAGAAGCGGGTGAGTTGCGGAGAATCAGAATTATGAGATGGGGGAGAATCAGACGGAGGGATAGAAAAGTCAGGGAGGGAGAGAGAGAGTCAGACAGAGGCAGAGAGAGTCAAAGAAGCAGAAAGTCAAAGAGCAGAGAGAGTCAGAGAGAGAATCAGAGAGAGTTAGAGAGTCAGAGAGGCAGAGAGAGTCAGAGAGAGGTACAGAGATGCAGGGAGAAGCAGAAGAGTCAGAAAAGGTCACAGAGGCAGAGAGTCAGACAGAGGGTCAGAGAGAGTTAGAGAGTCAGAGAGGCAGAGAGAGTCAGAGAGAGGTACAGAGATGCAGGGAGAAGCAGAAGAGTCAGAAAAGGTCACAGAGGCAGAGAGTCAGACAGAGGGTCAGAGAGAGTCAGAGAGAGTCAGAGAGTCAGAGAGTCAGAGAGAGGCAGAGAGAGTCAGAGAGCATCAGAGAGAGTCAGAGGCAGAGTGTCAGAGAGAGTCAGAGAGAGTCAGAGAGAGTCAGAGAGAGTCAGAGAGTCAGAGAGTCAGAGAGTCAGAGAGAGGCAGAGAGAGTCAGAGAGCATCAGAGAGAGTCAGAGGCAGAGTGTCAGAGAGAGTCAGAGAGTCAGAGAGTCAGAGAGTCAGAGAGAGGCAGAGAGAGTCAGAGCAGAGTGTCAGAGAGAGTCAGAGAGAGTCAGAGAGTGTCAGAGAGAGTCAGAGAGTCAGAGAGTCAGAGAGTCAGAGAGAGGCAGAGAGAGTCAGAGGCAGAGTGTCAGAGAGAGTCAGAGAGTGTCAGAGAGAGTCAGAGAGTCAGAGAGTCAGAGAGCATCAGAGAGAGTCAGAGGCAGAGTGTCAGAGAGAGTCAGAGAGAGTAAACAGCCCCAGATCAAAGCAAGAGCCAAGAAAGGCAGACCCTGGCGTGCGAACAAAATTTTATTCTGCAAGCACAGAAGTGCAGAGCTCCGACTCTCTAGGGCCTGCTCAGTCCCAAAGGGATTTCTTTGAAAGAAACCCCGGCCTCAGGATCTTTCCCCAGAAAGCTTTCTCCCACCCCCTCGCACTGACTGATCCGGTGCAAATCTGACACAAGCTTTTTAGTCTTTCGCATTTCACACTGAATTGGCGTCTCTACTTTCTTTTACAAGCTGATGAGGCCCGAGGCGCGTCTCCAATGTATCGAGTATCGACTCAGCTTGCTCTAATCCGGGATTAACTCAGCTCCTGCTCACACCTACTCACTCGATTCTGGCAGTGTCACCTCGGCTACTCTAATCCAACGGTTCTTCAGCCCGTGCCCCCCTGTGCGAGACTCGCACTTGACTAATTATCCGCTGTTGTCGAGTTGAGTGCAACTGGCCCCAGAGAGAGGCGTCATCATCGCTTTCTAATTGGTGAGTAAAATCAAGGATCTACGAGTGGTAGGTGTAGAATGGAGAATCTTGGATCGCATGACAACTGCCGGATGCGCTATCACTAGCCAATAGTAGCCGTTATTGACTAGATAAAATCGCAATGAACCCACCGATTAGGTCTAATAGTGCAGAAAGCTAATAGCGGAGAGACAGCGGGAAGGTTTATAGTGCACTAGGAGAGTTACGGAGAGTCAGAAGGAGAAATAAAGGGTCAGAAGAGTTGGGGAAGAATCAGAGAGAGATGGGTAGAGTCAGGGAGAGAGAGAGAGAGAGAGTCAGAGGAGGAGTCAGAGAGGCAGAGAGAGGCAGAGAATTTCAGAAAGAATAAGAGAGAGTCAGAGAATCAGAGAGAGTCAGAGAAACTCAAAGAGAGTCAGAGAGAGTCAGAGAGAGTCAGAGAGTCAGAAAGAGTCAGAGAGTCGGACAGTCAGAGAGAGTCAGAGAAGCTCAAAGAGAGTCAGAGAGAGGCAGAGAGAGTCAGAGAGGCAGAGAGAGTCAGAGAGTCGGAGAGTCAGAGAGAGTCAGAGAGAGTCAGAGAGAGTCAGAGAGAGTCAGAGAGTCAGAGAGAGTCAGAGAGAGTCAGAGAGTCGGAGAGTCAGAGAGAGTCAGAGAGAGTCAGAGAGAGTCAGAGAGAGTCAGAGAGTCAGAGAGAGTCAGAGAGAGTCAGAGAGTCGGAGAGTCAGAGAGAGTCAGAGAGAGTCAGAGTCAGAGAGAGTCAGAGTCAGAGAGAGTCAGAGAGAGTCAGAGAGTCAGAGAATCAGAGAGAGTCAGAGTCAGAGAGAGTCAGAGAGAGTCAGACAAGTCTAACAGTGCAGAAAGGTAACACGGCAGCCACTCACAGCCCGCTGCAGTGCAAACGTCCTGATTGTGTAGTAAGCCAGTTCCAGCGTGTCGATAAGCGTCACTCCCATCATATCGTAGGTCTCCGTGCCCTTCACTGGCCAGTACAAATCGCATTTCACTCTGGTCCGTTCCTCCAATTTCGTCATCATGACAATAGTGCAGCACTTCTGCTCCCAGGCCATGCGCCAGAAGTCCGCCACAGTGTCCGGAAGGGGGCCCTGGGTAGCAATGTAGGCATTCTGCTTGCGGTAGCCGTCCATGTAGTTCGCGTTGATGTAGTCGCTTCCGGGCAGGTTGTCCATGGGCTGCAGCACCACACGGGAGTGATCGTAGGCGATCACGTTGGCGTAACGGTTTTTAGCTTTGTTCACCTCCAGGTTGGAGTTCTCCAGGTGAACTGCTGGCCCGGGTCGATTGATTCGTATTCGGCCGAGAATTTCAAGTTGTCGTTGGCCTTCAGGTTGTTGACGTGGTCGATTAGCTGACCAATTGGCACCGGCGGTGGTTCACCATGGCTGTGGGGAGGGGTGTGGCGGTTGTGCGGGTCATGTATGGGCCATGTTCTGTGTATTGGTCATGTTCTGTGTATGGGTCCTGTATTATGGGTCATGTATTGTGTATGGGTCATGTATTGTGTATGGGTCATGTATTGTGTATGGGTCATGTATTGTGTATGGGTCATGTATTGTGTATGGGTCATGTATTGTGTATGGGTCATGTATTGTGTATGGGTCATGTATTGTGTATGGGTCATGTTCTGTGTATGGGTCATGTATTGTGTATGGGTCATGTATTGTGTATGGGTCATGTATTGTGTATGGGTCATGTTCTGTATATGGGTCATGTATTGCGTATGGGTCATGTTCTGTGTATGGGTCATGTATTGTATATGGGTCATGTACTCATGTCAGATGTTCATCTCACTTCTTGAATATGTTTGTATGATCACTAGGCAGTCATAGCATATTGCTAATTGGTTGTATACAGTAAATATTTATACACTAAAAATTACAAAGAACAATCAATCAATGAAATTCAATTAATCAAGATATTCACCTGATAAAAGACTGATTACATAATTTAATTTAAATCAGACAGCAACCCACCTAATAACTAATCTAAAAAATCGAAATTGACAGCTCTTCTGATTTCACTGCTCAAACTGAATCAAATAAATTGCCAGTTCCACTGATTTCAGAGTTAGACAGCCTCACCATACAGCGGGTTGACAACAATCTCTGAAAGATGATTCAATGAAGAGAAGCAATCAGTGAAAGGACTGGGGATCTCAATTCATTCGCCCTTGTCTACATGGTGCGCTTCCGTTCTGGAAGAAAAGCTGCATAGATTGAGCTGAGATAAGGGAGACAGATGCTTCAGAAAGGTGTCTATTCAAAAGATATTAGCGTCACAGTCGGGGAAACCATTGTCTACCATTGTCTACCATTTATTATACCATTGTCTACCATTGTCTACAATTGTCTACCTTTGTCTACCATTGTCTACAATTGTCTACCTTTTGTCTACCATTGTCTACAATTGTCTACCTTTGTCTACCATTGTCTACAATTGTCTACCATTTATACCATTGTCTACCATTTTTACACATTGACCATTTATACCATTGTCTACCATTGTCTACCTTTGTCTACCATTGTCTCCATTGTCTATAATTGTTCTACCATTTATACTATTGTCTACCATTTATACCATTGTCTACAATTGTCTACCTTTGTCTACCATTGTCTACAATTGTCTACCATTGTCTACCATTTATACCTTTGTCTACCATTGTCTACAATTGTCTACCATTGTCTAACATTGACTAAAATTGTTTATCATTGACTAAAATTGTCTATCATTGACTAAAATCGTCTACCATTGTTTACCATTGTCTACCACTGACTACCATTGCTTACCATTGTCTACCACTGTCTACCATTGCTTACCATTGTCTACCACTGTCTACCATTGCTCCCCATTCTTTTGATTTCTAGAACGCATACAGTGCATGGCGATGCAGTCCAAGTGACTTGCTCGGCGTTACAATTCTGCTGACTGCGGCTGTACAACACCCACAAATTGTCAGTTTATAAGAGCAGCCAGACTCACCCGGTGTCGGGAAGTTGACCCGACGCAGTTCCACAGGGTCAGTGGGGCCGGCATGATAAGCTGAGCTGTTGCCAGATCCAATTGATGAAGTTGGCAGAGTGCCAGAGTGACCTGGCGGCATTGTCATGAACTGCTGACCCATCGCCATCGCTTGCATCTGTTGTTGCTGTTGCTGCTGTTGTTGCTGCTGCTGCTGAAGAAGCAACTGTTGCTGGTGTTGCAGAAGCTGCTGCTGCTGCTGTTGCTGTTGCTGTTGTTGAAGCAGAGACGCCGGTCCGTGGCCGCCGCCACCGCCGCCACCGCCGCCACCACCGCCGCCGCCGCCGCCGCCGCCGCTGCTCTGCAGCGTGCCAGTGCAGAAGCTGGTCGAGTTGTTGTGCTGGGCGGCGATCAGAGGCTGCTTAAGGGCCGGCTCCACCATCACCTGGAGCGGCTGGCGCGAGTAGGACGAGTTGCCGTTCCTGAAGTTGCGCCCACGTTCGCCGCCCTTGCTGCAAGCGAAATCGGGGGGGGGACGCAGGGCGATGTAAGGCTGCAGGTTGGCCTACTCAATAACTGTACGCAGGCACTGTACGTTGACTTTCTAATCATCAGGCATGTACACTCTCTGTGCCCTAAGGGTTGGCCCTCATGGCTGCGAATGGCAGCACAGCCCCCAAAGTTGTCCTACCCAACCGATCTATGCTCTCTATATAAATGAATGAAAGATGGCCTTGTTGAGGTGGAAAAGTAGCAGAAAAATAATCTGCGGTAAAGAAGCGCCGCAGTAAATGAGATTCGTTAATAAGAACTTTGCCTGTCTTACCCCCCCCCCCCAGCTAGCCTTCCAGACTCCAGCAAGCTGTTTAGACAAGCAGCATCG
Source organism: Macrostomum lignano (assembly GCA_002269645.1). NCBI lineage: Eukaryota > Metazoa > Platyhelminthes > Macrostomidae > Macrostomum > Macrostomum lignano. The sequence continues at coordinate 83,596 of NIVC01003304.1, forward strand.
CAGTTAAATGGGAAAGGACTATACCACATTAATTCCATCCTATCCATCAAGGAATGAAAAGCAGATAGGGAAGGAAAACTGCCGCCTTCAAGCCTCTGCCTGAGCGATGCAAATCAGGTCAAGCTGGGAGAGCCATGGAGCTCCAGATGAAAAAGCATCTGGATTGGAAACCGACTATCTGCAAACTTTTTTACCTCAAGGGCCAGATAGGGAATTCAGCTCCTGTCTGCGGGCCAGATGAGAGTGCAAAGGAAAGGGAATGGAAGACAGAATATGAGAGGAGAGAGGGGACGCGGGGAATGGGATGAGAGAAAAGATAAAAGAGGAGAGGAGTTGGGAAAGAGGGCAGAGGGAGAGAGGGGAGAGGAAAAGAGAGAGAAAAGAGAGGGGAGAGGGGAGAGAAGAAGAGAGGGGAGAGAAGAAGAGAGGGGAGAGAAGAAGAGAGGGGAGAGAAGAAGAGAGGGGAGAGAAGAAGAGAGGGGAGAGAGGGGAGAGAAGAAGAGAGGAGAGAAGAAGAGAGGGGAGACAAGAAGAGAGGGAAGAGAGGGGAGACAAGAAGAGAGGGAAGAGAGGGGAGAGAAGAAGAGAGGAGAGAAGAAGAGAGGGGAGAGAAGAAGAGAGGGGAGAGAAGAAGAGAGGAGAGAAGAAGAGAGGGGAGAGAAGAAGAGAGGGGAGACAAGAAGAGAGGGAAGAGAGGGGAGACAAGAAGAGAGGGAAGAGAGGGGAGAGAAGAAGAGAGGAGAGAAGAAGAGAGGGGAGAGAAGAAGAGAGGGGAGAGAAGAAGAGAGGAGAGAAGAAGAGAGGGGAGAGAGGGAAGAGAGGGGAGAGAAGAAGAGAGGGGAGAGAAGAAGAGAGGGGAGAGAAGAAGAGAGGGGAGAGAAGAAGAGAGGGGAGAGAGGGAAGAGAGAGGAGAGAAGAAGAGAGGGGAGAGAGGGAAGAGAGGGGAGAGAAGAAGAGAGGGGAGAGAAGAAGAGAGGGGAGAGAAGAAGAGAGGGGAGGGTGACGCTTGGCCCAGTCCAGATATCTAAGCCTAGGACACCATGGCAGACTGATTTCCCGGAACGAGCCAGAATCGGATCGGAATGGGAAAAGCAGAATGGCAGAGTAAACAGGAGCGCACATACAGCCGAATTAGGCGCAAATTCTGCATAAGCAGGAATGCATCATCGAGACCGGGCTTGGGTTCGGAGGCAACGGTGAAACAGCATAGAAGAAGATTATGCCTTGCCTCCCCTCTCTCTCTGCCCCTCACGGTGGTCCGTGGCCGTTGCATTTTATTCACTGTTTTTGCTGCCTAACTTTCAAGAATCAAGGATAGGAGGATAGTTGCGTCAGCAGTGAAAGTGCGCTAGTCAAGTGTATGGGGACAAAAAGGTTATGGTTTTTCAATAATATTCAATAGGCTTCTTTCATCTGAAATACATTGTTGGTTTTCCGTATGGCTCAACGACACTATTTCTCCCGCTCCTACCCCTGCTACCCCCTCTTCTGAGTGCCGCTACCCCTCCTCTCCTGAATGCCGATACCCCTCCTCTCCTGAGTGCCGATACCCCCTCTCCTGAGTGCCGATACCTCCTCTCCTGAGTGCCGATACCCCCTCTCCTGAGTGCCGATACCTCCTCTCCTGAGTGCCGATACCTCCTCTCCTGAGTGCCGATACCTCCTCTCCTGAGTGCCGATACCTCCTCTCCTGAGTGCCGATACCCCCTCTCCTGAGTGCCGATACCCGCTCTCTTGAGTGCCAATACCTACTCTCCTGAGTGCCAATACCCCCTCTCCTGAGTGCCAATACCTACTCTCCTGAGTGCCAATACCTACTCTCCTGAGTGCCGATACCCCCTCTCCTGAGTGCCGATACCTCCTCTCCTGAGTGCTGATACCCCTCTCCTGAGTGCCGATACCCGCTCTCCTGAGTGCCAATACCTACTCTCCTGAGTGCCAATACCCCCTCTCCTGAGTGCCAATACCTCCTCTCCTGAGTGCCGATACCCCCTCTCCTGAGTGCCGATACCCGCTCTCCTGAGTGCCAATACCTACTCTCCTGAGTGCCAATACCCCCTCTCCTGAGTGCCAATACCTACTCTCCTGAGTGCCAATACCTACTCTCCTGAGTGCCGATACCCCCTCTCCTGAGTGCCGATACCTCCTCTCCTGAGTGCTGATACCCCTCTCCTGAGTGCCGATACCCGCTCTCCTGAGTGCCAATACCTACTCTCCTGAGTGCCAATACCCCCTCTCCTGAGTGCCAATACCTACTCTCCTGAGTGCCAATACCTACTCTCCTGAGTGCCGCTATTCCCCCCTCTCCTGAGTGCCGCTATCCCCCCTCTCCTGAGTGCCGCTATCCCCCCTCTCCTGAATGCCGCTATTCCCCCTCTCCTGAGTGCCGCTATTTCCCCTCTCCTGAGTGCCGCTATTTCCCCCTCTCCTGAGTGCCGCTATTTCCCCTCTCCTGAGTGCCGCTATTTCCCCCTCTCCTGAGTGCCGCTATTTCCCCCTCTCCTGAGTGCCGCTATCCCCCCTCTCCTGAGTGCCGCTATTCCCCCCTCTCCTGAGTGCCGCTATTTCCCCCTCTCCTGAGTGCCGCTATCCCCCCTCTCCTGAGTGCCGCTATTTCCCCCTCTCCTGAGTGCCGCTATCCCCCCTCTCCTGAGTGCCGCTATTCCCCCTCTCCTGAGTGCCGCTAATCCCCCTCTCCTGAGTGCCGCTATTTCCCCCTCTCCTGAGTGCCGCTATTCCCCCTCTCCTGAGTGCCGCTATTTCCCCCTCTCCTGAGTGCCGCTATCCCCCCTCTCCTGAGTGCCGCTATTCCCCCTCTCCTGAGTGCCGCTATTTCCCCCTCTCCTGAGTGCCGCTATCCCCCTCTCCTGAGTGCCGCTATTCCCCCCTCTCCTGAGTGCCGCTAATCCCCCTCTCCTGAGTGCCGCTATCCCCCCTCTCCTGAGTGCCGCTAATCCCCCTCTCCTGAGTGCCGCTACCTCTGGAGCTTTCTCCCACAACTAGCCACCCATTACCCTATTGACATCATTCAAATCCGTCACCGGATTATCGATAATCGATCGCTAACCCCCCACCCAACAGTACAAAAGACTTACGGCGGGCAGACAAAGCAGCCAAGTGCAATGCAGCCGACTGCGATGCAGACAACGGCAGTCAGACCCAATGCGGAGATCACTAGAACAACAATCAACGTGTGGTAATTGTTCCCATCGTCTGTAGCTCGACTCGGCGTTGCCAAGGGAACATGGGTGCCGAACGCTAGCGACCACTCGCTATTAGTGCAGCCCTCGTGCCTGCCGCCTCCGTGCGCGTCGCTTAGACAGGCTCGCAGTACAGCTTTATAAGCCTGGCCTTCCATCAGCGCTTTGTTAAATGCCACCTGCCCGACACCGTCCGGTCCCGGACAGTTCTCCGTTGTATCTCCGTAGCCCAGGCTGAACTCGATGCTGGCCGCGCCGCCGCCGCCGCCGCCGCTGCCGCCGCTGGAGCCGACCAGTTGGGCAAATTTTTCAGCCGTGAAGCAGGCGGCAATGTAGGGCTCCTGCGAGCTTTTCACCAGAGGATTAGCGCTGGCAATCAGGTTGGCATGGTGCAGCAGATTAGTGCCAATCAGCTTGGACTCCGGCGACACGATTAAGTAATAGCGGTCCACGCGGCCGCGGCGATCCGTGGCGCGGCTCAGCCGCAGCGTCACCACCCGCTTGCTGGCGTCCTTCGATACGGCGACTGGCGGCTCCACTTTCTTCGGCGGCCGTGGCAGGGTGACGCAGATCACGCTTGTTGGAACTGCGATAGGCGCGGAGCTGGGGAAGGCGTACCGGGCGTAAACCGTTATGTTGTAGGTGGTGTCCGGCTCGAGGCCGTCGATGGTCAAATCGAAGGTGTTGCTGCCAATGTCCGGCAGCGGCACCTGACGCATGGAGTTCGGCTGCTTCCTAGTCAGCATAGCGCCTGTCTCGTCTTGATAATTAGCGAAGCCCAATGCCGCGTACTGGAAGCTCTCCAGGTTGGCCGGCGTCTCGGGCTTTGACCAGGTGATGTACAGAGACTCGGGGCGCCGGTCCATGCAGCGCAGCTGGCGCGGCGCCATCTGGCGCCATTTTGCGGGTCCCTGGCGCGGCGCGGCGTCTCCATTGTACAGCTGCACCACGTAGTCGCTGGTGAGGGGTCCCAGCGTTCCGTCGAGGCCCACCGACTGCAGGCGGACAATGTACTCTGAATTAGAAAAGAGGTCGGTGATCATATATCCGCTGTCGGTAGGCGATGGAACCGTGTGCTCGGTGAAGTGCCGGTCCTCTCGCATAGTTGACGGAGCGGTGTGCACGCGAACTTCACGGATTTTACCGGCTGGCAAGCGCCAGTTGATGCGGATGACGGTGGGCGAGACTCGCTCGATGTGGTCCACAATGGGCGGCTCGGGCCCCCGGCCCTGGGTCATTTCCACCTGAATTTGGGAATGCGAGCTCCGGTGAGAAAGGGCTTCATCAGAACCCTTGGTTCGATTCCGTGCGCGGCCACATGCATTTGAGGATTTCGCACTATAAATTGTCCGGCAGGACTGTGGAGGGGTTTTAGCTTGCTAGTCAGAGCGTCGGACTCACGACTCAAAGGTCGGGGGTTCGATTCTCGACCCACTGGGAACAATTTGTGTCCTTTGAGCAAGACACTTAACTCTGTATTGCTTCATTTCACCCAGCTGTAAAATGGGTGCCAGCATTAGCTGGGGTAATTGATGGTTTTTAGCTAGACTCTGTGGTTGTTGAACTATCTAGCATCTGAGGTGAAGCTGAGCTTAAATTCAAAGGTTGCAGCATCGCCTACCCGAAGCCGACTGCTCCAGGGTCCCGCGCCGGCAGAATTGTAGGCCCGGCAGCGGAAGAGGTACGTGCCCTTGGGGTTCAGGTCCTGCACCAGGATGCTCTCAGTTGAGGAGGTCCGGTTCACCGATCGCTTCGTTTCGTGCTCAGAATTCTGCTCCCAGTAGTGAATTTCGAAGGTGTGGATCACGCCGTTTCTTAATAGCGGATTCGGCGGCTTCAGAGCAACGCTGACTGATGTGTCGGACATGTGCGTCACTCCGAAGTCTTCGGGGAAACCGAGCGGAACTGAAAAGTTGACGGGGGTTATGCGAAATTGTTAGAGATAGTATACATTTACTTTGCTTGTGCAAACCAGATTCTTTGATATATTTCATTCTCTAACCAATCATAGAGTCATAGAGAGCCTTGCTTTAACCTCGGACCAATCAGAGATCGTAGAGAGCTTCAATTCAACCTCGGACCAATCAGAGAATCGTAGAGAGCTTCAATTCAACCTCGGACCAATCAGAGAGTCGTAGAGAGCCTTGAGTTAACCCCCGAACAATCTAAGAATTGTAGATAGCCTTAGTTCAACCTTTCACAAATGTAAGAATCGTAGAGAGCCTCGTGTCAATCTTTGACCAATCAGATAATCGTAGAGAGCCTCAATTCAACTTCTGACCAATCAAGATTCGTAGAGAACCTTGCTTTAACCTCTGACCAATCTAGGAATCGTAGAGTGCCTTGCTTTACGTTTGAACAATCTGAGAATTTTGGGGCCCTAAAAACTCTTATTATTTATTTCGAAAAATTATTTCTTATACTACTACTACTCTTAGATACAGATATATATCTATAGTACTTGATTGACTACAGAGAAATGACTTTAATAAATTAATAAAAAAGCTATATATTCCTAGAAAACTCCCACGAGCCGTCAGTCTGCAACAGATTGATTTGCAGCCCATTCGGCTCCTGTCAGCGGGTGGGAAAAAATCCAATATATCCGCCAGACCGATCTCCCTCCCCGTCGCCCCGGTGATTTCAATTAATTCCTTCTAGAAGCAGCGAGTCCTCGACTAGCAGAGATTCATCCGGCAATGATGGGGTCGAAAGCAGCAGATGACTCACGGCCCCGCCTCACTGTGCTGCCCAGCATTTATTCCTCAGCTGCTCCTCCCTTCTTCACCTACTTGTGCCGCTGCTGCCGCTGTTTCCGCAATTTCCACCCCAGTCTTCTTCACCGCTGCTCTGCGGAACTGCGGCGGCCCTATCCCGGGGCTAAGCCTCTCTCTTAGCCATCTTGAGGAATTCCCCTTGCCCCCGAGTTGAGCTCAAATTGAGAGAGAGAGAGACCTTCATATATATATATATATATTGTTGAGAAGCGACTGATGAGGCATCTTGCTCTGCGGATTCTGCAGCTTAGTTGAAGAGTGAGAGAGCCAGAAAAGAAGAAGAAGAGGACGGATGGCGATGCTATTTTTCAGCCACTCGTCTCTGGCGAAGAAATTTCCCACAGCAAAGGGAGACAACCTGACGGTTTGTTTAAAACGGGGCAAACTCGGACAACGCAGCCACTCACCAGCTTCCCCCCCCCCAACAC